>PVLC010012968.1:0-42910 GCA_004027655.1 Graphiurus murinus | reverse complement strand
CTGTTCTTGTTTTTCCAGTGCTTTGAGCTGTGTCATTAGGTTATTTATTTGGTGATTTTCTGTTCTTCTTATGTGGGCACTCAGTGCTATAAATTTTCCTCTCAGTACTGCCTTTAAGGTGTCCCAGAGGTTTTGATATGTTGTGTCTCTGTTTTCATTGGTTTCTAGGAATTTTTTAATTTCTCTCCTTACTTCTTCTGTGACCCAGTCTTCATTCAGCAGTGTGGTGTTCAGTCTTCATGTGTTTCCATGGTTACTTTGGATCTGCTTGGAGTTTATTTCTAATTTCACTCCATTGTGATCTGAGAAGATGCAGGGAATTATGTTGCATTTTTTGAATTTGCCAGTGCTTGCTTTGTGGCCCAAAATGTGCTCTATTTTGGAGAAGGTCCCATGTGCATCTGAAAAAAATGTGAATTCAGCTGTAGTTGGGTGAAAGAGTCTATATGTGTCTAATAGGTCCATTTGGTTTATGGTATTCTTTAGGTCTGATGCATCTCTACTGACCTTTTGTTTAGAGGAACGGTCTAGAGATGTAAGAGGAGTATTGAAGTCTCCTAGTATTAGTGTATTGGGGTCTTTGTGTGTCTTTGTATCATACAGAGGATAATGTTAGTTATGGATCTCCACAGGTGTTGGGAATAGGTATACATAGTTTTATTTTAAAGACTATCTGCACTGATCAGTTTAACAGAAGTTATAGTTGACATGGTTTACTAGAAGTATTTTGTAAGCCATAAAGCATATTGGCCAAGATCATTACCCTATCTGAAAGTGGATGTCAAAGAACAAACACTTAGCAATTTAGTGTGTTTAATTTACTGAATTTCATACTCTTATTCCTAGAGACTTGAAAAGGTAGATTTCACTATCACCTAAGTTTCTGAGTGAAGGAAGGATCTAATGTCAAGTCCTAGGACCTATCAATGTTCATATCTGAAGCAATTTCTGGACCAAGTTAGCACATTTATAAAAATCCAACTACATAGGGATATGGAAGACAAAACTCTCCTAGGCTTAACAGTATATGAAGAGTTATAAAGGTGATTTTAATTCCTTGCCTTATGTAGTTCCAGAAACCATCTATTATAAATAAAAATATGGCTGGCACAGTAGCACACACCTATAATTCCAGCCACTCTGGAGGCTGAGGCAGCCTGATTGTAAATTCAAAGCCCACCTGGGCAACTTAGCAAGACCTAGTCTCAAAATAAAAAATAAAAATAAGAAGGACTGAAGATCTAGCAGTGGTAGAACACTTGTCTAGTGTGTACAAGGCCCTGGGTCCAATCCCTAGCATCACAAAAATAAACACAAAAAATAAATAAAAATATCATAATAAGCTCAACTTTTTTATTTTCACAAGCCAATTCAAATGTAGAAGCTAATTAAAAAAACACTTCTAGAAATAAGTATTACCAAAAGTATAATTAAAAGAAACATTAAGAGCCGGGCGTGGTGGCACACGCTTGTAATCCCAGCATTCGGGAGGCTGAGACCGGAGGATCCGGGTCGAAACCAGCCTCAGCTACCTAGAGAGGCACTCTGCAACTTAGTGAGACCCGCTTTCAAACTATAGAATAAAAAATAGGGCTGGGGGTGTAGCTCGGAGGTAGAATGCCCCTGAGTTCAATCCCCAGTACCGAAAAAAAAAAAAAAAGAAACATTAAGTATTGCTTGGTCTTCAAATTTAGAATGAAGGTCATAATCTGTCCTTAACTTGAACCAAGTCATCTGTTACTCTGGAATTTTAAATGTTCATTTTATTGCTTATCATTTACAAGTGCCATTGTAAAGGGTCACAAAGACAGCTAAGATTAAAATGTTACTTAAAATAATTAGTTTAGTTGTTTTTACTTTGGTATAAGTTGACATATGCTTTGATAAGATGCTCTTGGTAAAAAAGCTTTTAATTTTAATGTCTGCGAAGATGTTAAAAACATACAGGCTGTCGTGGAGAGTTTTTTTGTACTCTGTGACAAGATGTTCATAAGATGGCACACCAGAGTCATTTGAGTACACAAATATTTTTAAAAAGTAAAAGCCAGCTTTAGAGAAAGTAGATTACGTTTATCTTATTGAATATATATCCTGGCTCTTTTCCTAAAATACTTAGTAATTCAGGTTTCACATTTTGGAGATCAGGAAGTATTATTCCCACTATACCTCATATATCCCAGTTCATACTCTGTTCCCTCACTAATGTTCAGAGTGACTCAGATTTTCCTACTCCTTTCTGGAAATGGGGGGTGCTCCACAAATATATTATCCATTGCCTCTTACCAAGGCTTTGGATCACTGGTGCAACCCTCAGTATGTTCCGTTTTGGAAGTCTCCCAAGTGTAGCATGTTTAAGAGGTAGACAAAGGTAAATTTTAATCCCTGGATTATTAGTTTTTTAGTACATATAGACCTAATAATGCTCTACTAAACCCTAGACGGCCTGGAGAATTGTCCTCTGTTTGTGAAGGGAGGGTCCAGGGTCCAGGCCCTTACACCCCTTTACCAGACAGTCAGAGAATGCAGGGTGCAAGATGTTGGGACAGATGGCTCTCTTCAACTAAGGACCATTCTTGGGGAATCAGCTCAGAATCATTGTCCTGTTGAGGGACCCAACACACATCCCCCTGAGATAGAGGACACAACTGCACATTACAGCCTTCACTATACTTACACAGTTTCATTCAGTCACTAAAACCAAATACATAAAATGATGGATGTCCCAGTACTAGCTTTCAAAGAGAATGATTTTGTGGAGCTGGTTTTCCTTCATAGCACTCGTTTTTTAACAACAGTTAAATCTATCTGGCTTCTCAAAGCAATCATTTTAAGTACTCAAAATAAAATATATCAGATTAAAAAGAAAAATATTTATGATGAAATAAAGCTATAAAAATATTAAGCAATTATGTTTGTGATACAATAAAATATAGGCTTTTATTAGCATGGTCATATAATGTATAATGATGTCTTGGTAAAGGTGGTGGTCTCAATGAGATTATATTACCTAGAGATATCAGTCATCTTAGTTTATGTAAGAACACACTGTAGTGTTTACACAACAGTGAAATAACCAAACAAAGCACTTCTCAGAATATATACCTCTCATAAAGAATGTCATTAAATAAAAGAGTCTAGTAAATATCATAATTTCAAAGTAATGGTATATATAAATAATATTTCAAGATAATTTCAACAGCAGTGATGTTAAATGACATTACCAATAATTTATACTTGGAACAAGTCTCAGATTCTACTAACCCTGGTGGTTTGGTTGCTTATATTTATAATCAAAAGAAATGCTAAACTTTGGTTAGAAGTGAATGAGAGTAAAGATGCCATTTTTGCCCCATCTAAGTCCCTAGACACAAGTTTGATATAGTTTACCAAAGATAAAATCTCTTCTTGGAATGGGAAGGAAAAAGAAAAAAAAGAAATCAAAATGATTAAGAAACTCTAATGAAAATTTCAAATGAAATATAGAGAATTGTTGCTAAAATAATATCAATCTCACCATGTAATCAGATACCTCCTAAGAGTTTATTTATAGCCTATGTTAGAGAAAAGTTCAAATCATAACACTTTTGTTTTAGAACTGTCTGATGTTTATTATGGATCTCATAAAATGGTAGTGCAACTTACTTACCTAAATGTGTGACTAAAATTAAAATAAGTCACTATGAACTTGACAAATATTATTATGCCTCAAACATATGAAAACACTTACTGTCCTCTGCAAATGTACAAATGAAAACATCCTGTTTTGTCCTCAAGGTGATCACAGTTTGGAGGAACAGAGATACATAATAAATATCAACAAAGTATCGATATGGAGTGCATGTTCTAACATAGGAGAGAAGAACAGGGTAACTGACCCTGGCTGGATGAGACAGGGTAGACACTAAAAAAAAAGCAGAATGGTATTAAAGTAGGAGTGTATGAAAATGTCATACAGAAACCCATTACTTTGTACAATTAATAAGTGCTGATAATTATTATAAAAATTAAAAGGTTCTCAATTAAAAAGAATAAATTAAAATTTTCCACTTAAAGAGTAAGGAATTGTGGAGGGAAGTGGAGAAAAGGCTGTCCTAGGCAGACACTAGAAATATTGATGTTTATCCATTTGCTTTGGCTTAATTTTTCTGATTTACATGATTCCTATCTCTTTCTTGAAGAAAAATAAGAATTAATATGTGATCTGTAACTGAAACACAGATACAATTCAGTACATCTTCTCAAGTGCAAGAGAAATATTTACTATAGTATAACCCAAATTCTGAATGAGAAATAAAATAATTAGAAACATAATGATAAGGTATCACTTAGGCATGGTATCTAAATACAGACATTTTGAAAGAAACACTATATAATATGGAATTAAATGAGTACATGCAAATACTTTCATGTAGTATGAGTATTGAGAAGGAAAATCATTAACAGTTTATATTGCTTAAATGTAGACGTTTGAAAAACACTTTAGTAAAACAAATAAAATATCTATAGCAACAATTATTCTGTGTACTGACAGAAAATATTACAAACTCTTGTAAAAAATCCTTTCTTCTTTCAAACACATTTCATGGCAATAATCATAATTAGGCACATATGTTAACAGAAAATAAAGTAACTCGTACTTTCCATCTTGCCTAGTATCTCCGTGGAGTTTTTAATTCACCCAGTCAAATACAAAGTTCAGTGCTGTTTGCTCAGTTGCAATAAATTACACATCTTTAAATTTATCATCACACGACAGACTTGCCTCCATAGTTGATACAACCATTTAAATAATTTACTTTTCTAATATTATTCACATCCCTCATCATTATTCATGAATTTTAAACATAAGAAGATATACTCTCCTCTTGTCTCTCTCTCTCTCTCTCTCTTTCTCTCTCTCTCTCTCTCTCCCGACACACACACACTCTCAGTGCTGTCAAAAATCTGTGGATTATTTTCAGTCTGTTTGTGCCTTGAGCTCATCATTGTTCTTCTTTGAAATAGTGTGCCATTGGCTTCTGCAACAAGACTCTACTCTGAGATTTCTCCTTCCTCTCACATCCTTTCTTCCCAGCTTCACTTGAGGATTCTTGATTTTTTTCTTCAGACATCCTAAATGCCAGTATTCATGTTTCTGTCTTCAACCTTCTTAACATCTCACTTTCTATACTCCCCTGAGAAGACTCATTCATTCTAAATGCTTCAATTCATTCATGCTCTTCCTATGACAGCCAGTTTACCCTAAGTTGAAACTATCAGCCTTCCCACCTCACCTGTTCTTTCTCTGCCAAGTTTAATGACAACACCAGTTTTCTTCTGACCCAAGCCAGAAATCATGGAGTCACTTTGACTTTTCATTCTCTTTCACCCATCCACCCCTAGTTAACCACCAAATCCTACACTCTGATTCTGCTTAGCACTGATCTTTAGCATTGCTTTTCTTGATTGTGACAACAGTATCCCTATCTCCATTCTCATTCCCTTCAATTGATTCTCTACCACGCAGCCAAAATCAACCTCTTAAAATATAAAGAAGAGCATGTACCTCCCTTGTTTATAGCCTTTATGGATAGTAATACCCCAGCATCTTGGTGTAACACAAAGTTCTTCCATAGGCTGACTTATTCATCTTCTACAACCGCATCTTCTGTAGGGGGTTCAGAGGACTTGAGTTGATCAAGGAAAATGGTAAGATGAAAGGTGATGGCACTCAGCAAGCTCTACTAAGTGATGCTTGGACAGGTTCGCATGTTGGGGTGGGGAGGTCCCTCACAGTAGCAGTTTGTTCAGATGCTATGGTGCAAGTATTCCCAGGAAAAGGCAAAGGAGCACAAAGAAAACCTTTGAGGGAGAAGTACTTTGGAGAGCGAGCTTAGGTGTCTAGGTTTTATCTGCTCAGCTGTAGAATCAGAGAGTTCCAAAGGACAGCAACAGTGTGGAATCTTTATGACCTGGGCTAACAAAAGGGGAATGAGATTTTTCAGGGAAGTGAATCAAGGTGTCCATAAATAGATTTTTAAAAATCTGCAAGCATGGGCTATTTTTTAAATAATTGAATGTGAAAAAATATTGAGTTGAGTACTGGTTGACTGTTGAGCTGCTGAGCTAACAGACTGTGGTCTGCAGTGAAGAAACTAACAACCAAGAGGTCATACACAGAGGCCTTCTTTGTCTCATTTATGCAACATCTCTCAACATTTTCTGATAGATAATGTCAAATCCTGTCTATTGAATCTTCTTGCTCTTCCCTAAGTGATTAATTCACTTTTATATATATGTTCCAGTGCCCCCAATCTTCTGGTGGGACCTATTACCCAGCAAAAGGAGGAAAAGTTTGAATAGCAGAGTTGGTAGACAGTACTGGGAGAAATAAATGTATTCCATACTTATGGAATAATCTCAGTCTACAGTGAACTCTCTATATCCATGGATTTCATATCTGAAAATTCAGCCAACTACAAATCAAATATATTTTTTAAAAAAGCACATGTATATCAAATATGTAGAGACATTTTTCTTATCATAATTCCCTAAACAATACAGTATAACAACTATTTATATAGTATTTGTGTTGTACTATATGTTATAAGTAATCCAGAGATTATTTCACTTATACAGGAGGATATGAGTAGGTTATATGCAAGCCTTACACTATTTTATGTTAAGGGACTTGTTTGCACATGCATATTTTGGCATCTAAAGGGGAACCTGCTACCAGTCTCCCACAGACACTGAGGAACAATTTTACAATAAAAACCTTCAAGAAACCAGTAACATTAATTTTATTAAGTAAACTATTAATTCACTTTCATATAAATCACTCCACCCCTCTACCCCTTGTAATCCAAAGGGTAGATTCAAAGTTTTATGTAATTATCCCAGTCTATCTTTGTTAGCCATACTATCTGTTCCTATTTCTATATCATCTAAATACTTGATAAGCATGCCTTAATTTAAGCTATTGGTAATAGATAGATAGATAGATAGATAGATAGATAGATAGATAGATAGATAGATAGACAGAGCAAAGGTTACAACCAAAGTCTGAGTCACCACTTAGAGATAGCTCTAGATTAGTATTTGAATAAATATTGATTAGATACCTTATACATGATTAATAAAATTTCCACCTTAGTTATGGTAGCTAACCATTATAAACCTCCTTTTGACAGATGAGGAAACCGGGGCTCAGAGTAGCAAAGTAACTTTCCAAAAGTCACAAAATGAAAACTTGGCAGTGTTGAAATTCAAACTCAAATCAGTCTGATAGAAAAGCTTTTGCTCTTTCTACCAAAACATAGTGACCATCAACACCTACAAATTCACTTACCAGTACTCTTACTCCACTTGTCATTTATCTCTTTTGTCAGTGATATTTTCCTGCCCACATCTGCCAAATCTTTAGAAATTCCAGATATCCTATGATAATGGTCACTTTTACAGCATCTCCCTCAATTTCCAGAGCATACGAATGGGGTGTTCTGGACCCTCAGAAATGTGGGCAGAGAATATAGGGAAAGAGTATAGAGTGAATGCTCCAAGAATAGCTGCTTGAGTCCATTTGCATTCAGATATAGTTTACAGATTACTAATATCAGCAGAATCTAATCCAGTTCAGGGGATCCTAGAGATTGGGAGTCAATGCCTATTAAAGAAGCAGGGAGAGGATTGGTAATTAATATGTTTGTGAAGGACCCTGGTCCAATAACAGAGGTAATAGAAAATAATAGGCCTACTAGAAAAGTATAGTAGGATTTCAAGTCCCTGATAAATAAGAATTCAGATATACATTTTTATTAGATTACAACTGATTTCAGAAGGTGCAGGATTCAGGATAAATTTTTCCAAAATACTGTCCAAACATGGTAATTACTCAACATTTGGAAGTGCCAATGGAAAAGGTCATATCTTGGGAAATTTACATCCAAAAGGTAAGGTGATTAATTTCTTTACTTTTCTAGAAAGTAGTATACTGGTTAAATGCTACCGAATATGAAACAATTTGTTCCACAAAAGTATTTTCTGTGTTCATTTTCTTGAAAAGCATCTCCCAAAACATTAACCTTTTAAGAGAGGCTTATAAAAATGTTGGAAGTTCACTGTAAAGCAATTATATTTTTAAATACCATTTTTGTCTTGTATCCAACCATTAAGTAAGGATAACATATTCCCTTCTGGGGAGTCTGTTTCTAACTGGATCCCTTTGTTGGAAAATTATGAGGCCAGCTGCAAAATCCTTATGGACCTGTCAGCTCTTCTTATTCAGTGACAATATGCTATAGCCTTCAACAGAGCCAAACATTATGAAGGTGAAAAAGCCAGTAGACAAGGAAGAAATATTCTCAGAAGAGAACCACTCACTGTTACTGTGTTTTGCATGTCTGTGAGTTTAATTACATTGTACTCTGATATGGCTGTTCTGCTGAGACATTAGAGGAAGGATCAGAGTAAAAATGTGTTAGAATAGCCCAGAATGGAAGGTGCCCCTGTGTGATTCACTGCAGAAGAAGCAAACCCACATACAAACAATCAAAACATGTGAGACCAGCTTTAAATAGGCAGGATAAGAGCCACCCACCTCTTCTAGGGCTTTCTAGAGTTTTCTTTGAACTTTATAGAACCTAGACCCACACTAAAATACCTCTGGACAATATAGCAAGATGTTAAGCATGACATTTTCTGTTTTCTCAGACTTTCAACTGAGTGCTCAAAATTAGAGAAATTAAAAAAAAAAAAAAACCAACAACTTGTGTATCTTAAACAAAGGGTAGGGTCACCTGCTCAAGGCAGGCTGTGAGATTTTAAAGCAGGTTCTGGTAGCTTCAGCTTATCAACCACCTTCAAGCTAAAGGAATAGAGAAGGTGTATTTATTTGAGAGGTTTTTAAGAATTTAAATATGACAGTAGTAAGAAGTACTTTCGAGAAATTTGTCAGGCTACTATGCTGAAATTTGAGGAGTAAAGCGGCTGATACTGGTCTCCTTCCTGAAAAGAAAGGTATTAGGTTAGTCAAATATCTTGGGGTATTAGAGCAAGAAAAGGTGACCAAGTTAGGAATGGAATGTGTGTTCAAGGCTGTATGAATTTCTCTGGGGTGGGATGAGAAGTCCACTCCACAGACAAAAGCAAGACTGAGTCATCCTGAGTGGGAGGAATTCCAGGAGGTATGAAAGAGTCCAATGGGAATCCTCAGACCTATCCATAAGAATCCAGGGACCTTAGAGGAAGAGTGTAAGCAATTACTACTAGAAGATATCTACCCTGTGTAAGGAAGAGCTCATCCAAAGAATCACAAGAGATTTCATAATGAAAACAACAATCATATTTTGAGGATGTCTACCAGAAGACATCAACAATAGGTATGATTCATGGAATAAGATCTTTCTATGCGTGCTTGTACTCCGAATCCAGAAGAGCCTCATGACCTCCAGAGTGGTAGAAAATACATAGAATAGACTAGGACTAAAAGAAAAAGACAGTAACCTTCTGCCACTGCAGTCTTCCAAGCATAAAACATACCTGAACTGGGGGAAAAGAGATAGAGTGTGAGACAATGTGATTATACTGAAATAGGCCTTTTATTGTTTAAGAATAAGCAGAGCTGAATATGGTGGCATATGCCTATAATCCTGGTACTTCGGAAGCTGACAAAGGAAGATTGCAGGCAGGTTCAAGGCCAGCCTAGCAACTGAGCGAAGACCCTAAGTAACCTAGAGAGACTGTTTCAAAGCAAAAAATAAAAAATGACTGGGAGTACAACTTGGAGGTAGAATGCCTTTGGATTCAATCCCCAGTAACACACACATACACACACACACACCCCAGAAACATCATGGCACTTAGCTAAGATGTATACACAGTGAAAGGCTGTCAAAGAGTTTAGTGGAGAGTGGTATGAAGGAATGTTCATATCTTCTTGCTTCTAGTATCCAGGTTGTTCAATAAACTGTAAGCATTAAAAATAACAGACACACTGTACCCCACACAGTCAAGCAGCTACCTGAGAGAGGATCATCACTAGCAAACTACAAAAGAGGATGAACAGAATCCTGTTTCATGAGTTATTTTCTCTAGGTATACATTGCTCTCTGTTTATTTCCCTTGTGTTTGTATTAAGCAAGTAATAATATCTTGTCGTAGCCTCATCTTAACTGTGTTATCTAGAGAGTATGAAGTTAGTCAGACACTTTAAAGAGGAAGGAACATATAAGGTCATGATGGCATTAATTAGGGTAAAATCCACAAGAGAAGGTTCATCATAGTAATGTAACATGATGTGATTCACTGCTGAAGAAGAAAATCCTTGGACAAACCATCAGAAATTGGAGGGCAGACTTCACATAAGCAGGAGAGGGGCCACTCATCTCATCTAGGAATTCCTTAGACCTCACTTTGGATTTTATGAAAACTAGACTCATGTTAAAATGTGTTACCAAACTGGGGGGATTAAAAAGCATATGAAAGCATACAGCTTATAATCTGGTTAGTTTTTACTGACTGAATTTTTATGTAGCCCCAAAATTCATACTTTGGGAAGTAATGAAAGTAGAACCCTCAGGAATGAGATTACTGCCATAATAAACTCACCCCAGAGAACTCTCTCGTTATCTTTCAGCAAGAGAGCCATAACCACTTTGGCACCCTGCTCTTAGACTTCAAGCCTCCACACTTGTTGTTCCAAGCCACCCAGTCTATGCTTTGTAAAGCATCCAAAAAGGACTCAGACATCAGTCATATTACAGTAATCCAAGAATATTCCTAACTTATGAGCAAAAGTATTTGATGTATTGAATTAAAAGAGTATACATCTACCATCTGACACCAGGAAAGTGAAAACATAGGAAATTGTTGGGATCAAGAGTTCCAGAAACTAGAGGATGCTGGAGGATCACAGTCCTACCCCACGTTCATTTGAACAGAAAGATTTTAGATGTATTCTTTTTCATAAGAGTGGCACCTCTGGATGTAACTACAAAATTACACACACTACAGCAAAAGAAGATGTAAAAGATTAACCAGAATTAAACCAAAGATCAGCCAGGCACTGACATAACCAGTATTCTTATTGCTATTCTCCCAAAGCTTGTGCATTTTGTAGATTTTCCCCTATATTCCTGAAACTGGTCTTACACTTCTGCCACAACAGTCTTAAACAAATAAAGCCAATGACCTAATTGCCAAAGCTGAGGCCCTTTCCCTTTGCTTTGCATTTTCTTGTTTTCCCGTTGTAATTAATCATGTGTGACATTGTTGAATGCCTGCCTTGCCACAGGAGAATGTAAGGTCTTATAAGGACATATCACTCTAGTCTATAACTCTACACTCAGCACAATGCAAAAACTGTCAAATAAGTAGAAGATATTTATGAAGTGCCTTGTAAAGGGTTTTGAATGTCAAGCTAAAAATTGTAGCTTTATTGTATATGTAACAGAGAGACAGTAAAGATTTCTTAGCTTATGTCCCTTAGGTTTGCCATCATGCTGGGATCATTATTCTGTCAAAATGTGCAGAATCATCTGTATGGGAAAAAGTCAAGAACCCAGTACCCATCAGCAGAATCCACAGCAGTAGACATCTGACTTCCTTACTTCCTTCTCAGCAAATTTTAAATGTTTAAGCAAATAAATAAAAAAAATCATCCTGACCAGTTTTGTTTTGTGTATTTATATGTGTGTGCTGTATTTCTCCTTCTTCACTGAAATGACTTGTTGGTTGCCTGAATTGATAAAAAAAAATGACAGAGAATTGGGGATATGTGACCCATAGCTAAAATCTAATAGAGGTATTTTAATGTGCTTTTACTGGTGTGTTATAGTCTCACATCATAATGTAAATCATGTTGACAATGACATACATGTATATATAAAGCACTTGGTGGCCCCCTCCCACATCCCCATCTCACCCCTTCCCAATACAGAGTACAGAGAATGACATTGGCATTTTCACATAGGTACACATAGTCAATGGTAGTATTTCCATTAATAAACCTCAGTCTTCCTCATCCCCTTCCCTTAGACCACTCCCTGGTTCCAGTGAGGTTTCTCCTCCATTATCTAGAGTCCCTAATAGAGGTAGTTTCTGACATGCCCAACAGGACCTATTGCTGAAGAAGCCTGACTGGACTTTAGCTTTGTACATGTCTGAAAAAGGCCAGAGCATCTGTCCAATTTCTCTTTCCAGTAATTTTATAACTCTTCAAATGAAAAGTCATTAATGTTCATTTTGGATCTGGAATGGATGCTGCTTCTCCAAGCCAGGAAAAAAAAAATCTGGCAGGGGGTAGACTCTGGCCTCAAGCTTGGCCATCCCTAAGGAAACAACTGTGTTACAGGAGAAAAAGACCAGGCTCTGGGTCCATCTCAACCTGACTATGGCAGGCTTCTATACTGTACTAAATAAACATTATCATTAGCACCCCTTCATGATACCTCCTACCCCATCTCTGTAACCCCATCTCTTTTAGAAATTTGTGTTCATCATTGACCCAGTGGGTTTACTAAAGCTTGTCTCCTGTCATGAGTCATGGAACCATATTTTATAAACCATATGGAAAAATGCAGCTGATTTGCATTCCGTCATTCCTGGCCTATATGACAATGAATTTTTCCATTTTCCCCCTGAATTTTATTTCAACAAATATGGCTAGTCAAAGATTCCAAATCAGCATTCTGTATATGGTAGATCAAAATAAATACATTATATTTCCAATATTTTTTATATTTCTTCTTGATACATTGTAATCATACATCTTTGTGAGGTACAAGCTGACGGAGGCATACATGCACACATTACTTACTTTACCCTTCCCTAATTCCCGTCCCACTTCCTACCTCCTCCCTCCTTCTCATGTTTGGCTTACTAATTGACTTTAATATGTTTGTGAATGTACATCATGTGCATTAGGGTGTTCCTCCCCTCCCCATCACCTTCAGTTAGGTTGCATTCTTTCCTCATCTAAGGTTTTTGCTTCTTCATCTAGAGCTCCTCCTTTGACCTACTTTCTCCCTAGCTTCCACATATTAGGGAGAGCATCCAATTTTTTACTTTTTGTGACTGACTAATCTCACTTAACATAATGTTTTCCATTTCCATCCATTTCCCTGCAAATGACATGGTTTTGTTCTTTATGGCTGAGTAAAATTGCACTGTGTACATATCCCGTAGTTTTGTAACCCATTCATCTGTTGATGGACATCTTGAGTAGTTCCAGAGTTGGCAATTGTTAATTGTGCAGCTATAAACATAGATACACATGCATTCATCTGGTAGTTTGATTTTCATTGTTTTGAGTGGTATTGCTGGATCAAATGGTAGATTCATTCCAATTCATCTGAGGATCCTCCATACTATTCTCCAAAGTGGTTGCACTAATCTTCAATCCCACCAACAATATATTAGGGTTCCCACTTCTCCATTCCCTCCCCAGCATTTGTTGTTGGTTTTGTTTTTGATGATTGCTGTTCTAATTGGGGTTAGGTGAAATCTCAGGTTTTGATTTGCATCTCTCTGATTGCTAATAATGTTGAACATTTCCTCATACATTTATTGGCCATTTGTATTTCTTCTTTGGTGAAGTGTCTATTTAGATCACTTGCCCATTTTTTGAATTGGGTTATTTGTTTTATTAGAGGGGAGTTACTTGAATTTTTTCATATTCTAGATATTAGTCCTCTATCAGAGGAGTAGTTGGCAAAACTTTTCTCCTATTCTGTTGGCTCTTTGTTGAGATTCTTGATAGTTTCTTTTGCTGCACAGAAGCTCTTCAGTTTAATGCAGTCCCATGTACTAATCTTCCTTTGAATTTCTTGTGCCTTTGGGGCCTTGTTGAGAAAGTTTTTACCTGTGCCTATGTGTTAAAGTGTTGGACCTTTGCCCTCTTCAAGTAGCTGCAAGGTCTCTGGCCTGACTTCCAGATCTTTGATCCATCTTGCATTGACTCTTGTGCAAGGTGAGAAACTGGGGTTTATTTCCATTTTTCTGCATATGGTTAACTAGTTTTGCCAACACCATTTATTAAGGAGGCTATCTTTTTTCCAGGGTATGTTTTTGGCCCCTTTGTCAAAAATCATTGGTTGTGTGTGGATTTTTTTCTGAGTCTTCTAATCTGTTCCATTGGTCTTTATGTCTGTTTTTGTGCTGATACCGTGTTGTCTTTATTACTATGCCCTTGTAGTATAGTTTGAAGTCAGATATTGTGATGCCTCCTACATAGTTCTTGTTGCTGAGAACTACTTTGGCTATTCTTGGCTTTTTGTTGTTCCAAATTAATATAAGGACTGATTTTTCTATTTCTCTGAGGAATGACCTTGATAATTTAATGGTTATCACATTGAATCTGTAGTTCACTTTTGTGAGAATGGCCATTTTGGTGATATTTATCCTGCTATACGACAGCATGAAAGATCTTTCCATCTTCTAAGTTCTTCTTTGATTTCTTTTTTCAATGTCTTGTAATTTTCTTTGTAGAGATCTTCTACTTCCTTGGTTAGAATTATTCCTAAGTATTTTATTTTTCAGTGCAATATTGTAAATGGAATTGTTTTCTGGATTTTTTTTTCAGTGGATTTATGATTGGCATATGGGAAAGCTTCTGATTTTTTTAGATTAATTTTGTTTTGTTTTGTTTTGTTTTTTTGGAGGTTAATTATTTTTGATACACTTTTATTGGTGCATTGTAAATATACATTATAATGAGATTCAGAGTGATAGAAACATACATTCACATAGTATTTGGTGTGTTTCTTTCCAGTTCTTACGCATTCCCTCCGTCTCCTTGTACATATTATTGAGCTTGGTACCAGTAACTTCATATATGTAACTTTTTTTAAAATTGTTTCCTTTATAAAGTCTACCTTTCCTCCTCCCTACTTCTCTCTCTCAATCCTCACTTCTCTTCCCCAAGCCCCTTCCACTATTCTACTGTAATCTTTCCTCATTTATCTGAAGTCTCTTTCGTTTCCCAGCTTTATTTCAGGTTCCACATATGAGAGAAAACTTAGAACCCCTTACTTTCTGTGACTGGTTGATCTCAATTAGCATAATATTCTCTAGTTCCATCATTTTTTCTGCAAATGACATAATTTAGCTTATTTTTTTCTTTATTTTTTTAATCTTGGATATTTGTTTATTTATTTATTTATTTATTCTAATACTAGGTATTGAATCCAGGGTCATTCTACCTCTGAGCTACTCTTCTGATAGAGGTCTAATATCTAGGATATACAGAGAACTCAAGAAAATCACAGCTAAGAAAACAAATAACCCAATCAAAACATGGGCAAAGGATCTAAATAGACACCTCACAAAAGAACAAATACAAATTGCCAATAAATTTATGAGGAAATGTTCTACATCATTAGCAATCAGAGAGATGCAAATCAAAACTACCTTGATATTTCACCTAACTCCAATCAGAATGGTAATCATAAAAAACACGAACAACAACAAATGCTGGCGAGGGTGTGGAGAAGTGGGAACCCTAATACATTGTTGGTGGGATTGCAAATTAGTACAACCACTTTGGAAAACAGTATGGAGGATCCTCAGACAAATGGGAATGAACCTACCATATAATCCAGCAATACCACTTCTGGGTATCTACCCAAAAGAATGGAAACCAAACTATTGGACCCATACATGTGTATCTGTTTATAGCTGCACAATTCACAATTGCCAAACTAAGGAAGCAGCCCAGATGTCCATCAACAGATGAATGGATTACAAAACTATGGGATATGTACACAATGGAATTTTACTCAGCCATAAAGAAGAACAAAATCATGTTATTTGCAGGGAAATGGATGCAACTGGAAAACATTATGTTAAGTGTGGTTAGTCAGTCACAAAAAGTAAAAAATCATATGTTTTCCCTAACATGTGGATGCTAGGGAAAAGATGGGGCATAAGAGGGACTCCAGATGAAAAAGGAGAAACCCTAGATAAGCAAAGAAGTTTCCTTAACTGAAGGGGATGGACGGGGGGGGGGGGGGGGGAAGGGACACCCTAATGCACATGATGTACTTTCAAGGTCAATCACTAAACTGAACTTGAGAAGGAGGGAGGGCAAGGGAGTGGGGTGGGAATTGGGGAAGGGGTTAAGTGAGAAATGTGTGCACATATGCCTTTATCAGCTTGTACCTAACAAAGATGTATGATTACAATGCACCAATTATTATAAAAAAATAAAAATAAGTAAGTAGGGCTCGGATTGAGATTAATTTTGTATCCTTGGCTGAATTTGTTGATCAGTTCTATAAGTCTTTTGATTGAGTTTGTTGGGTCTTCTAAGTATAATATCATGTCATCTGCAAATACAAACAATTTTAGTTCTTCCCTTCCTATTTGTACTTCTTTAATTTCTTTCTCTTATCTTATTGCTATGACTAGAGTCTCAAGTACCATATTGAACAGAAGTGGTGATAGTGGACATCCTTTTTCTGTTTTTAGTGGAAACTCTCCCAATTTTTCTCCATTTAATATGATGTTGGCTATGGGTCTATTCAATATTGCCTTTATGATGTTGAGGTATGTTCCTTATGTGCTGATTCTCTGCAGTGCTTTTAGCATGAATGGATGTTGAACTTTATCAAATGCTTTTTTAGTGTCTATTGAAATGATCATGCGATTTTTGTATTTGGTTCTGTTTATGTTGTGAATTACATGGATTGTTTTTTGTATGTCGAACCAGCCTTGCATCCCTGTATAAACCCAACTTGGTCATGGTGTATAATTTTCTTGATACGATTTTGAATGTGCATTGCCATTATTGTGTTTAGCAGTTTGGTGTCTAAGTTCACTAACAATATAGGCCTATAGTTTTCTTTTCTTGAAATGTCTTTATTTGGCTTTAGTATTAATGTGATCTTGGCTTCATAGACTGTGTTTGGTAGGATCCCATTCTTTCTATTTCATGGAATAGATTTATTTAAAAGTCCCAGGATCTTTTCTTTTCTTTTTTTTAATTGTAATAATTCGTGCATTGTAAGCATACATCTTTATTAGGTACAAATTGATAACGACATATGTGCACACATTTTTCATTTGACCCCTTCCCCAATTCTCACCCTGCTCCCTTGCCCTCCCTCCCTCTCAAGTTCAGTTTAGTGAGTGACTTTGATATAATTGTGTAATTACATCGTGTGCATTAGGGTGCCCCCCCCATCCATCCCCTTCAGTTAAATCAACTTCTTTGCTTATCGAGGGTCTCTCCTTTTTCATCTGGAGACCCTCTTATGCCCCATCTTCTCCCTAGCATCCGAATATTAGGGAGAACATATGCTTCTTTACTCTTTGTGACTGGCTAATCTCACTTAACATAACATTTTCCAGTTGCATCCATTTCCCTGCAAATAACATGATTTTGTTCTTCTTTATGGCTGAGTAAAATTCCATTGTGTACATATCCCATAGTTTTGCAATCCATTCATCTGTCGATGGACATCTTGGCTGCTTTCACAGTTTGGCTATTGTGAATTGTGCAGCTATAAACATAGATACACATGCATCGGTCTGATAGTTTGGCTTCCATTCTTTTGGGTAGATACCCAGAAGTAGAGGATCCAGGTTTGTGGCCAACCTCAGCTACCTAGTGAGGCACTCGTAACTTAATGAGACCCTGTTTTAAAATAAAGAATAAAAAATAGGGCTGGGGGTATAGCTCGGAGGTAGAATGCCCCTGAGTTCAATCTCCAGTACCACACACACACACACACACACACACACAAAGCATGTAATGGGAGCCAGGTGTGGTAGCCCACGCTTCTAATTCTAGTACTTGGGAGGCTAAAACAAGAGGATCACAGGTTTGAAGTCAGCCTTGGCAATTTAGTGAGACCTTCCACAATTTAGTGAGACTGTGTTTCCAAATAAGAAATAAAATCAAGTTGGGGGTATAACTTGGATATAGAATGCCTCTGAGTTCAATCCTCAGTACCAAAAATAAATAAATAAATAAATAAAAGTGTAATTGGTGTTGTTATTGATTTGGTACTTTGGAGTAAAATATTGATGAGTTTTAAAGTATATAACTGTTCAAACAAGGACATCTCAGTTTTCCCTCGCTATGTTCTTTTTTAATTTTTAAATTGATTTTAATCTTTTTTTACTTCTATCAGATGAATGTGTTCTCTTTTTTGCATATTTTATTGGTGCATTGTAGCTATACATTCCAGTGAGATCCAAAGTGATACAAAAATACATGCACCTGTCACTTGTTGTATTTCTCTCCACATCTCCCCTCCCTCCTCTCCATACATTAATTTTTTGAGATATAACATTTGCATATCTTCATGGGCTACATTATGGTAATTCAATACATTTATATGGTGCATAATTATCAAAGCAGGGTAATAAGCATTTCCACTTCTTCAAACCATCATTTTTACGTCTTGAGAATTGCATACTCTTCTAGTCATTTTGAAATATGTCATGGACTGTTTAAACCTTTAGTTATCCCACATCTTTACCAGTATTTATTGTTGTTTGACTTCTTGATGATTAACAGTTCTAACTGGGGTTTCATAGAATCTCAGTGTAGTTTTGATTTGCATCTCCCTGATTGCTAATGATGTTGAACATTTTTTAGTGTATTTATTGGCCATTCATATTTCTTCTTTTGTGAAGGGTCTATTTGATTCAATTGCCCATTTCTTGACTGAGTCATTTGTTCTCTTAGTTTTAAATATTTTAAGTAATTTGTAAATTCTAGATATTAATCCTCTATCAGAGGAATAGCTAGCAAAGATTTGTCCCATTCTGTAGGCTCTCTCTTTAGACTGTTTTACACTATTGTTGGGATTGCAAATTAGTACAGCTGCTATGGAGATCAGTGTGGAAATTCCTCAGAAAACTAGGAATGGATTCACCATATGATCCAGCTATACCACTCCTGGTTATCTTTCCAAAGGGACTGAAATCATCATATGATAGTAATACTTGTATATCCATGTTTATAGCAGCACAATTCATAATTGACATATTATGGAACCAACCTAGGTGCCCATCAACAGATATACTGGTTACAAAATTATGGGTTATACACACAGTGGAATTCTACTAAGCAATAAAGAACAAGATTATGTCATTTTCAGGAAAATGGATGGATCTGGAGAACATTATGTTAAGTGAGATTAGCCAATCGCAAAAAGTGAAGAGTCATATGTTTTCTCTCATATGCAGAATCTAGGAAGTAATTGGGATACAAGAGGGACTTCAGATAATGGAGGAAAAACTTCAGTGGATCAAGGGAAGTGGCCTAGGGAGAGTGGTGAGAAAGAGGAAGAATTAACGAAGGAATTACTTATTATGTACAGACTGTAAGAATATCGATGCCAATCTCAGTTTTTGTATCCATATGCTTGTAGAATGGTGATTTTCATCATTCCATTTCCAGTGTAAGGCTCCCTAAACATTTCTCATATGGTTCGTATTGTGGTGATGGATTTCACCAGTTTGTGCTTATTTGGGAAAGATTTTATTTCTTCTTCATTTTTGAGGAATTATTTTGCCAGATATAATATTCTTGGTCAGCAACTATCTTTCCTTTAAGTACATGAAATATATCTCCTCATTCTCTTCCAGCCCATAAAATTTCTGCTGAGAAATCTATTGTAAGTCTTATGGACAGTCTTTTATGACTATGTTTTTAATCTTGCTATTTTAGTATTCTCTATTTGTTCTATACTTTTGACATTTGACTAAAACATGCGTTGATGAAAGTTTATTCTGATTAAGTCTAGTTGGGGTCCTTTGACTTTCTTGTATGTAGATGTTCATATCTCTTTAAATATTTGGAGAGTTTTTAGTTACTATTTTTTGAAATAGGTTTCCAATGCCTTTCCCCTGTTCTGTACTTTCTAGAATTCCCATTGTTTTAATATATTTTTGCTTAATGGAATCTCATAAGTCTTGAAGGCTTTCTTAATTCTTTGTAGTTATTTCTCTCTCTCTCTCTCTCTCTCTCTCTCTCTCTCTCTCTCTCTCTCTTTTTTGGTCTGATCAGGTTAATTGGAAAGCTCTCTTCTCAAGTTCATAATTTTTTTTCTTCTGCTTAATCTAGAATGTTCTAGTAGCTCTCTTTTGTATTTTTTATTTCATTGAAGTTTTTTTTTAGCTCCAGGCCTTCTGATTGGTTCTTTTTTATGATTTTTATCTACTTGGTAAATTTGTCATTTATATTTTCTAGTCTCTGTGTACTTTTTTCAATATTCTCTTGCATCTCTCTAAGCTTCAGGATCATTATTTCAAATTATTTTTCAGGAATGTTGTAGAGTTTCTTCAAGTCAAGGTCTGTTTCTAGAGAATTACTGTTCTCCTTTGGCAGTGTCACATTTCCTCTCATGGTTCTTATGTCCTTATATTGATGTCTGCACATTTGGTATAACATTTTTTTCTTCCAATTTTATGAAGTTTTTTTTTTTTACTTTTATTGGTGCATTTCAATTGTACATCATATTGAGGTTCAAAGTGATACTAACATACATGCACACAGCACTTGGTATGTTCTCCTCTGGATCCCACCCTATTGCTTTTTAATGTTACTTTTTAATCTTTGATTGATGTCAGTAATGTCTATGAGTGCCTCAGTAGTCCAGACTGCAGGAGTTCATGAAAGTAGCTGTATGACTTTGTAGGGGACATAGGCTTCCAAAAGTGTATATCCTCAGGCTCCACAGAATGAGCCCTGGTGGCACTGAGATTTATGAAAGCAACTCTCATAGTTTTGGCAGGGGTCATGTGGAGAGGACTATCCTCAAGTTCCTTACATGAGTGCAAATAACATCAAGGGTTGTGGTACCAGAAGCCATGGTCTCATATCACTGAATGTGAAGAAGAACTTCTCTAGGACTTTCAGAATAAGTGGTGGAAATACCTAGGCCTGTAGTATTAGCTGTCATGGTTCTTCAGCCACAGGATAGGTCAGGATCTCTCCAGGTCCTGATGAATAAGCACAAGTGGTTGCAGAGATGATGGCATCAGAAACTATGTACTTGAGGTTTTGGAACACAAAAGGGACATTTCCTAGGTCCTATGGGACAATTTCAGTTTGTCATGTGGTGCACAGCACTACTATCCACTTTTCTGCAGCTGTGGAATCCAGATGATACCTTCTCTGGTTCCCAGAGTACAAGCACAGTTTGTACCAGGACTTTCAACACCAGTGCTATAGTTCAAAGTCTATAGGCTATGAAGATGCTCCTTAAGTCTTCCAGTGCATGCATCAGTATGCACTGGATTTGTAGTGCTGCTGTACATACTCCTCAAGGTATAGACCATGGGGGAAACCTTGTCCCACAGGTTGAGTACAAGTGGTTTTCTGGCTTATGATTTGATATTATAGAGCATGAGTAGAAATGTCCCTAGGTCACACCAGGAAAGCTATGGTGGGGATGAGACTTGTTGCATTGTTTGTCACAGTCCTGGAGTTAAAGAAAACAGATGAGACTTTCTCTTTATCCCCAGGGATAAGCTTGAGTAAAGCTGAGGCTTTTTGCACCTGCAGTGCCAAGACCATGACCTGGGAAGGAGGCCTTCCCTAATTTTCACCAGGCAAGTACAGGTATACAGGGGTTGGGGTCTCTGGTAGCTGCATTCCTGGAGCTTTTACATTCCCACCTCCCAATGGACAGGTGCTGGTGAAGTTGGGACTTCGCAACAGTGCCTGTGGTTCCAAGGTTATAGACTGGGGATGATAACTTCTCTAGATCCCCCCAGGGAAATCATGGCTTGAACTTGGCTTGTGACCATAGCAGTCTCTAGCTCTGCTCACTAGCAACTTCTCAGATAAATTCTTCTCCCCTATATTCGTTCTGCTATAGTTTGACCTCCTTGCTGATTTACAAGTCCTTGAAAAATGGTCCTGCCTCATCACCATTAAACTTACTCTCTCCTCTGGTTAGTATATTCTTCACCCAGATGTTAATACATCTTTTTTCACTAAATTCATGTCTCACTTCATCAGATCACTCTACAGAAAACTGTACTGCTTCAAATCACTGTCAATCTCTTTATACTGCTTGATTTTACTTCTTATCATTGATCACCACTTGAGTTACTATATTTGTATAGATGTCATTTTTTTTTCTGCTGTTTCACACTGGAACATATACTCTATGATCCCCAGGTATTTTAAAAACTTCTATTGGTACATTGTAATTATATAGTATAGTGAAGTTCAAAATGATACACTCTTTTGAAAAATACATGGTAGAATTATATGAATTGAACAAGATTGATGGCTCTCTTTCTCACTCGTCTTAAATATCTCGTGCTTAAATTTTACACAAATAGTTACTCAATAAAAGTCTACTAAAGGGATCAATACATTATTTTTAAAGTCAATTAAGGTAGCAGGTAAAGTGTTAGGACCAGGTGAGGTTCTATAGATCCAGGTCCAAAGAGTCAATCTTGTTTGTACATGTCAATAGTTTAGAACTGAAGTCCAGATAAAGAGAAACCACAATGGAATGATGTAGGGGACCTAGGTGGAGGGGATAAGGGGACTTGTTGAAAAAAACACTTCAAATAATGCTATATACATATATTAAATTGTTAATTACAATCTTAATAAAATATACAGGGAAGGGGAAGGAGTGGTGGTGGATCCAGAGGAAAACTCACCAAGTATTGTATGCATGTATAGTCCTATCACTCTGATCCTCATTATGATGTATAATTACAATGCAACAATAAAAGCATATTTTTTAAAAAAGAATTGAGGCCTATTCACTCATAGCTCCAAAAGAACAACTCCATTCCTTGCCAGTATATGTCAGAAAAAACCAGATATATGCTTTCAACAAAGCAACACTCTCCATTTGTCTTGCAACTGATCAAAATTACAGTGGGTTAATGATTTCTCCAGGACAGTCTGGGTTTTCAAAGTCTGGTTTGCTAGCACCCTCCTGATCATAGCTGAAGAGTCATTTTTCATGGAAAATATCCTCCCATGGACAAAAAGTGGTAGGAAACTTTAATTTCTTTACATGACCTACTACTTTCAGGCATCTGTGAAGATCATCCTTCACTCAAATTATTGCAATCACCATGAAACATTCCAAGTTGGTTATTTATGCATCGATGTGAAATAAGAATTGCATTAAAAAGATAGAGTAAAAAGCTACCAAATCCAATTTCCAAGGTCCACGTGAGTGGCTAGGATGCCAACCATTACCTTCCTTTTCTTTTCATACTTGGTTATGTTCTATGAGTAGCAGTTAGCCTCAGTAGTAACAGTAATTACAATCTGACATTATTTGTCCTCCCCACAAAGGCTTTGGGTTCTCCTTCTATCTAAAATTAATATCAATGAAAAAGTAAAATTCTCCAAAAAGGTGTACATGACTCTATATGAAATTTATTTTGCTTTATTCTAAGTAATGATCCACATAGTTATATTTTCTTCCTGTTAATTAGGATAGGATTATTTGTCAGAAGAATTTTTGAATCTTAATTTTACCTGCAGTGATCTATGATATGTCTCCAAGCATGTTTGCTGGAGAAAGAGGCTTTGCTTTATTTGCTTATTTACTTATTTATTTATTCATTTTTGTGGTACCA
Source organism: Graphiurus murinus (assembly GCA_004027655.1). Taxonomy (NCBI): domain Eukaryota; kingdom Metazoa; phylum Chordata; class Mammalia; order Rodentia; family Gliridae; genus Graphiurus; species Graphiurus murinus. The sequence goes on along the minus strand of PVLC010012968.1, from coordinate 19,354 downwards.
GAGATTGAACCCACAGGCATTCTACTCCAAGCTATAACCTCAGACATTTTTTTTTCTATTTTGAAGCAGAGTCTCACTAAATTGCTGAGGGACTGGCTAAGCTTCTGAGGTTGGCCTTGAACCTAAGGTCCTCCTGTCTCAGCCTCCCAAGTACGACAGGTGTGTGCCACCACACCTGGCCCAGGAAGAGGCTTATTTAGTCTAATTTTCCCCCTTGAGCTGTAAGTGATATGACTGGAACTGAGTATCTAGATTTACCTTCAACACTTTGTGATATCTATGCACTATCATACTATGTTAAACTATTTCTCTTTAGTATTGTTTTGGACACATAATACTTATCAAAACTATTTAAAAGGGTTAATATAGAGCAAAATATTTGTCTTCAGATTTAATTTTATTTACATATTCCTCAATACCCTTTGTTGTGCTATTACGCTCTACACACACACACACACACACACACACACACACACACACACACACACACACACAGCCCAACAATTATAGGAACACAGACCTGCTCAATTACAATGCCCTGTGCTCCTGAATGCAGTGATGATCCTAAATAGATGCGTCCCTCAAGCCAGTCAGTCAGAGACCTTTCCTGGGAGTGATTATTTTTTCTTAGACATTAAGGAATTCTCCTGAAGTGGATAAGCTGAGATGCCACCAGCTCAGGCTGCATGGAGTAGACATGTGTGTAGTGGCAAAGAGCAAGTTTGATTGATAGAGGAAATGCAGCTGAGAGAAAGCAAGTGGGAAAGTAGGGAGAGGAAAAAGGAGTGAAATAAAACACTCACAACCCTGAAATAACCTGTGCTCATTTTCTGTTCCATCTCCATCCTTCTCAGTACAGAAGCCCACAAGACACCCCTTTTTGGTAAAATTAATTGGGATTAGTTCTGTGTTGCCACCAAATACATGATCCTGGGCAACTTTAACTCTCTGAGACTCAGTTTGTTTCCCTATGGAATGAATACATTGGCAGTCTTATCTCATTAAGTTTGATGAATAATTAAAGTTGTATTCATCAAGAGCTACGATTTAATTTATGGCAGGTAACCTATGCTTCACAAATATCACTTTCCAATTTCACGTACTAAACCTGATAAGAGATATGGAAATGAAACTGACAGTTCTGATAGGACTGTTCTTTTCTAGCAAATAGTGGATGGGAATGGCTGTCTACTAACAGTGCTGTGTGCTGCCCCAACACCCCACCATATGCCCTCAAATGTGTCTGTAGTTAGAACTCACAAAATGAAATGGTCTCTAAGCTCTGAACAATAAACTCCCACAAAATATTCATTTTCTTGTTTGTTTTTACCATAATGATTAATATTAAAAAAGGAGCACCCTAAACATTCAAACCAGAGACTCCAAGAAGATGCTGATGCTATCTGAGACAGGAAAGCGGTTTTGAAGCCATTGGAAGAGACAAGAATACCTTTGTCATATTTTTCACAATATCGAGGTGAAGTCAGAAATGCCTTGAGAATTCATGCACTGGCTGCCATTTACTTATCCAAGGGTAAATAGACGCCTTCCAGCCAGAGACTTCATCTTTCTGGCCTTGCCTTCAAGACACAAGAGAAAGAATTCACCAAGTATGTGTCCCCTGCAAACTTTGCTAAATATAGGTGTTTTACAGTGCTTCACTAAGTGCTTATTTAGTCAACATTTGTTTGGTCAGTATTGACTGATACTACTAAATACTTTGGAGACTACATATGTGTGTCCGTGTGTGTGTGTTATATACATATATGCATATATATTTAATTTGAGATTATATGTATAAATATACATATATACAAGAGAAAACTTGGGTTTTCTCATGTACAAATTCCAAATCAAAGATATAGTCACTGCCAGGCGTGGTGGCGCACACTTGTAATCCCAGCATTTGGGAGGCTGAGACCGGAGGATACGGGTTCGTGACCAGCCTCAGCTACCTAGTGAGGCCCTCTGCAACTTACTGAGACCCTGTTTCAAAATAAAAGAATAAATAAAATAGGACTGGGGGTGTATCTTGGAGGTAGAATGCCCCCTGGGTTCAATCGCCAGTACCACAAAAAAAAATATATATATATATAGTCACTGTTCTCCACTTACTGTATTTAGGGTGATTGGCTAAGGTATGTAAGAAAAATATAAGCTGAGGTATCAGAAAACCTGGAGGCAAACCCTGAATCATCCACTTCAGATATATGCTCATATGAAAATAACATCACTTTCCTAAGCCTCTGAAACCACAAGTTGTGACATTAGATGAAATACATGCAAAGCATCCAGGATAGTGTTTCATGACAAATACTCAGCCATGCCACCCAACCGCTCAAAAGCTAGTTATCAATTTCAGGGCAGAAATGTAAGAAGTATGAAAGTCTTTTCTATCAAAGAGGTTGGTCAGACAGCAGCCATGTTAGCTTATATTGCTTTTGCCTTCACAAAACCTTAAGTCTTTTTTTTTTCTCAAACCACAAAAGTCAAAATGCCTTTCTGTCTTTAAACTACCTAATCATGCAGAATTGTGTTTTAAACCAGCCAATTGAGCAGAGTTGTGAACCTTAGCCCTCACCAAATCAGAGCACAGGGCAGGATCACATCAGGGATAAAACCCCAGCAAACTCCCCACTCAGTGTGCTTGCTTACTGGACTTTTGGTCACTTGCTTCTTTCTGTAGAAGTAAAAATGTTGCCTTGTTGAGCAACTATCGAATGTTTGTTTTTATCACTAAATCATATTTCCCACAGAAACAATATTAGGAAAGTAAAGAATTAGGAAAGATGACTCATTCTGGCCTGGCAAAGTCTGGGGATATTTCTTAGAAAAGGTAACCTTAAATTGGATCCCAAATGCTTGAAGGATGACAACATTCTGGATGAAAGGGAGAAGGATGTGCATAGGTGGGAATGGTGTCCCAGGATCAAGAGTATACAGTGAGGCAGGCCCACGGGGATCACTTTGGCAGGAACAGGATGCTACCTGAGAGCAGGCTTAAAGAGAAGATAGGCACAAGTGATGACATTAGTGAATTGGAGATCTGAAAAATTTCTTCAGAAAATAGCAAGTCCTCAGAGCCCCAGAGCAGAAGTGTGTGGGGGTGTTCTGTTGTGTATGTGCACAAGGTAGAGGCAAGAGTGGCAGGAGGCGACCACTCCTGGTGATGAGACACTTTCACACTGTGAAGTATAAGGAATGTGATGCAGGGTCTCTCAGCAGGATGGAGTCACTGGACATGAGCAGAGAGGAACAGGAAGTAAAACGAAAGCACTAAATCCAAATTCTTCCTTCACTGGTTCCCTTTCTCATAGTTCTATCTGGGGTGCCGAAGTGATACAGGGGGTGTCTTCTCTTATTGAGTTCTTGTCCAGTGCATTTCAACAAAGTCCAAGGACTAATGTATGGTATATAAATATGAAAATTTAAGTCAAAGAAAAATAGAAGGCAAATAAATAGCTCTCCCCACACAGAGGGGAGGGGTGGGTCCCTGAAAGAGAGTAACCACAGAAGTTCTTGGGAGGTGAGCTTTTATTTTTTTTATATTTAAATTTTAGTGTGTCAATTTTTTAAATTTATTTATTTATTTTTTCAGCACGGATTTTTTATACATTTCTTGAGTATAACAGGGTTACATAGACATTTATGACATATCAATCATTGTCAGATCACAAATAGCACCACTTCTTCATTTTAGCCCACATTCATAACATAGCCTGGTAAAACAAACTTTCTAGAGTCATAAAACCATACTCCTTTAGGGTCATATAGTTACTTTCTAAGAAGTAGGAGGGTCTTTCATCTACGCATCCTAGAGGCAATCTCCAGACTTCGAGACACCAATGTAGCCATAGCAGAAGAGTCAGTATAATTGCTCATATATGCAGATAGCAAGTGCCGGGGGGGAAAGGGCCCAGCTGGGCTCCCACAACTCCCCCGTTTTTATTTTAAAATGCACGAAGGACTGTGGCTGTCTTAGGTCATTTCCTATCAGGTGCTTAATCTTACCCGTCATGGGGTCTCAATGAGGTTACCATCTGCTCCTTTATAATTGGTCAGAATTCAGTCTTGGGGGACCAATGTCTTTTACCCAATTTCAATCATTAAATTGAATTGTTATCTTGTGGGTTGGTGGGCTATACTCTCTTGGTGTCCACTGGTCTGCCGCCTCCCCCTATCCTTGTTGATACAAATTGTCCTCAGAATGTAGCCCACAGAAGATGATGCAGATGCCTCTTATAACCCTTTCTGTTCCCAGATCCTCTGTCCTGCCTCAGCATTATTTGTCATTTTGAGTCTGGGCAAAGAACAGGCAAGTAAATACAAGAAACGAAGACATTCAGAAGAGATCTGAATCTTGCTTTGAGATAGAAAATAAGAACTTTCCATGTCTGTCACAGAGACTTGTAAACTTTGATTTATCATTATCTCACAGAACAGACTTCCAGCATCTAGACCAAACAAAATGTTTACTAACAACTATATATATATATATAAAATCTCCAAGGTATAAAGGAACAAATATTAGAAAGGAACAAAAATTCCATCTTAAGTTAGATTTCCCCAATGTATTACCTGGAAATATGTCAAGGAAATAAATTTTCTGTTGTTAGAAGAAAAACAACATTTGAGCAAAGTTTTTTTTTTGAAAAGGATTATGAGATACATTAAAATGTATTTGTTTCTCACATTGCAACAACAGTTGGTATAAATAAGCACCATCTTCTAAAATATAATCATTATACAATCATTTATCCATTGCAGATTTAGCAATACAATTTCCTGAGAAATGCTAGAAGAGTTGGCTGTCATACAAGCTAGACAGATGGTAAGTACTTACCCTAATAGCTGTTTGTCCTAAATGATCTCAATCACTAGCACATTAATTCATTTTTTAAAATTGTCAGCTGATTTTTAATTTATTTACTTTCAATTGATGAAAATGATTTAAATTTATAACATATAACACATTGTTTTGAAATGTTTTCAGTAAAGTTTTTACAATGGTTTTTGATATTTAAAGAAAATCTAGACCCCACTACTTTGTAATTCATTCAACCAACACTAAAAGTCAGGCACTGAGTGAGAAGTGGCAGTCCAAGTCACAGGGATACAACCTGTGCCCTACAAGGGTCTCTGGCTCAAATCTTAAGCATGAACTTAGTTGTTTAATCAAGGCCCTTCAACATAAAGAAAGTGAAGATAACAAGGACTTTTCTGACAGGCAACAATATTTTTTGTATCTTGAAATCTACCAAAGTAGCTAAGGCAATTTGGGAATTTGAACAAGACAAGTTGATTTTGTTTTCCACTCTTCCTCTTCCCTTTAACTCTTTAAATTGAACTTGCTAAGTATAATGCCTTAAAAGGGCAATCATTCATCTAAGCCTTCAAATAATTTCTTTGCATTTTTCAATCAATCCCTGAAAAAGACAATAATATGATGATGAAGGGAATGATGTATACTACTTACTAAATTCTAGAATCTTAAAGCCCCAATATTAAAAAATTATAAGCCAGGCATGGTGGCATAAGTCTCTACTCCCAGGATTTGGGAGATTGAGACAGGAAGATCACTGGTTTGAGGAAAGCCTCACCAAGTAGTGAGATTCTTAGCAACTTAGAGAGACCTTGTTTCAAAACAAAGAATAAAAAGGGCTTGGAGTGTACTTTGGAGTTAGAATGCTCCTGGGTTCATTCCCCAGTATTACAAAAAAAATTTTTTTTGTAATTAAAAAAGAAGCATTAAAAGAGTTTGGGGTAAAGTTCAGAGGTGGAATGCCTCAGGGTTTAATCCCCAGTACCACAGACACAAAAGAAGAAGAGGAGGAGGAGAAATAATGAAAGAAAAATATAAATAAAAACCTGGATCTGGCCATTTATTATAAATATAAAGTTATTTTTGTGAAGAGAGGGAGACAGAGCAGTCGTGGCCTCCTTCCTGACCTCGAGCAGCCCTCAGCTTCTTTGCGTAGAACTTGGGAGTTGGAGATTCAGAATTGAATCTCTTCTCCCTCCCACCTCCTCTGAGATTTTTTTTTTTAATCTTCAGCTACACTTTTCCAGTTTTGTGAGGAACCTTATCAAACACAATGGCTAGCAATGTTACCAACAAGACAGACCCATGCTCCACGGACTCCCGTGACTTCATTGGTAATCTCAACACTCTTGTGGTGAAGAAGTCTGATGTAAAGGCAATCTTCTCAAAGTATGAAAAAATCGTGGGTTGCTCTGTTCATAAGGGCTTTGCCTTCGTCCAGTACATCCTGGTACGTCCCAGCTGCCTTAGCAGGAGAGGATGGCAGAATGATTGCCGGCCAGGTTTTAGATATTAATCTGGCTGCAGAGCCAAAAGTGAACCGAGGAAAGGCAGGTGTAAAACGATCTGCAGCAGAGGTCTACGGGTCAGTACCAGAACACCCTACTCTGTCTCCTCTACTCAGCTCCTCTTTTTACTTGGACTATGATTTTCAACGAGATTATTATGACAGGATGTACAGTCACCCGGCACGTGTTCCTCCTCCTCCTCCATCTATTGTTAGGGCTGTAGTGTTCTCTAAATGCCAGCGTGTATCGGGAAACACCTCCTGAAGGGGCAAAAGTGGCTTCAATTCTAAGAGTGGACAGCTGGGATCTTCCAAGTCTGGAAAGTTAAAAAGGAGATGACCTTCAGGCTATTAAAAAGGAGCTGACTCAGATAAAACAAAAAGTGGATTCTCTTCTGGAAAACCTGGAAAAAATTGAAAAGGAACAGAGCAAACAAGCAGAGTTGTCCTTCTCGTCCCCAGTAGAGACAAAAAAATGAAAAGTTGGACGAGGAGCAGAGCAGCAGCTCTGTGAAGAAAGATGAGACTAATATGAAGATGGAGTCTGAGGGGGGTGCAGAAGACTCTGCTGAGGAGGGGGACCTACTGGATGATGGTAGAAATGCAGATGGGGGGAAGACCAGCTGAAGTTGATCAAGGATGATGAAAAAAGAGGCTGAGAAAGGAGAGGATGACAGAGACAGCACCAATGGCGAGGATGACTCTAAACCACATAGTGGGGTTTAGAAATAGTATCCCATTATTTCTTTACCTAGGCGCTTGTCTGAGATCAAGATTTCACCAGATCCTCTCCCCTAGTATCTTCAGCACATGCTCACTGTTCCCCCGTCCTTGTCCTTCCCATGTTCATTCAGTCATATTCCCCTGAGCCTAGTTCCATTTTCCTTTGACGCTCCTAGTAGTTAAGTCTTACCCTGTAATTTTTGCTTTTAATTTTGATAGCTCTTTATGACTTAACAATAAAAAGGATGTATGGTTTAAAAAAATATAAAGTTATGAAAATTTTTATTGTATGTATATATACTTTTTATGGCATATGCATCACCTTTCATATTACTATGTTAAACAAATTCTATGTAATGACATTTGGTTCCCACAAACTTAAAAAAAAGACTGTCTATAATGTTAATATATTACTTTAGATCATTATTAGCAACATTAGCATCATTTACTATGAATTAACATTACCAATTACTACAGGTTTTACATACAATAGCCTGCTTCTCATAAAAACTTAAGAAGTTAAAAAAAGTTATTATCTACATTTTGCAGATGAACAATCTTAGGCTCAGAAAGATCAAATAACTTGCCTCTGGTGACGCAGCTAATAAAGAGACAGAGCTAAAATTCAATGCAGGCTTCCTGATTCCCAAGCCCTGTGCTACAGATACACTATGCTGCCTCTGACATATCATTTCTAAGATTCCACTAAATACAAAACAAATTCAGATAAGATGGAGCTCATGGTTCAAATTAGAACATGGTTCAAATTGGGAGGAAAACAACTTGTATTAGAAGCTATGTTTAAAGTTAAAATTTTGAAGAATCATTACAAAATTATGGGATATATACACCATGGAACTCTACTCAGAAGTAGAGTTCTACTAAAGAAGAACAGAATTATGTCATTTACGGGAAAATGGATAGACCTGGAGAACATGATGTTAAGTGAGATTAGACAGTCACAGAAATTGAAGGGTCATATGTCTTCTCTCATATGTGGAAGCTAGGGAGTAATTGAGATACCAGAGGGACTTTAGATAATGGAGGAGAAACCTCCATGAGGTGATCTAGAGTAAGGGAGGGGGAAAGAGGGAGAATCAATGAAGGAATTACTTCCATCGACATTATATGCATATGCGAGAATACCAATGCCTATCTCAATTCCCTGTATTGGGAAGGTGTGGGGTGGAGAGGGAACCAGGGAGAGCCCACCAAGTGCTGTGTGCATCTATGTCACCATCACTCTGATTTTCATTACAATGTGACACTATAATGCACCAATAAAATATTAAACAAATTTGGAGAATGTCAGATTAGACTACCTAGAAATCATGTTAACTCAATGATTAGAATTATAGCAAGGTTTAGTGAACAAACATTTCAGCAGAAACACAAGTATTCTAAGCCAGTTTATGTCTGATCCAAAGCAAGTTTGCACAATCATTTTCTACTCGGTCCATCATTAAAACTACTCGTATAGCCCGGCGTGGTGGCGCAGGCTTGTAATCCCAGCATTCAGGAGGCTGAGACTGGAGGATCCGGATTCACGGCCAGCCTCAGCTACCTAGTGAGGCACTCCACAACTTAGTGAGACTCAGTTTCAAAATAAAGAATAAAAAATAGGGCTGGGGGTATAGCTCGGGGGTAGAATGCCCCTGAGTTCAATCCCTAGTACCGCAAAAAAAAAAAAAAAAAAAACTACTTGTGTGCCTTCTCATCACAAAATGAGAATATGTGTGATATACATACAAATTCTTGGTAGAAATATAAATTATATTTGTAAAAATATTCTGAAAAGATGACTATACATGCATTTTTTTAAATATTTCATGCAAAACATGCTTCTGATTAAAATAAAAAACTCAAGTAGATTTTACCATTTAAACTTTCATATATTCATGAGTTTCAGAGATTGTTCTGGCTTCTTTGATTTTTTTTCATAAAATTATCATTGTACTCAACGTTTGGATGAAATCAAAACAAATTATTTGCATCCCTAGAACCTAGGCCGATACTAAATTCTTCTATTCCTACTTTAGGTACAATACCAACTCATTGAACTCCCTTTTAAGGAAAGTAAACAATGTCATCAAATACTCAAAGGACATCAAAAGTTTAGAAAGAGAAGTCAGAAAGCTTAAAGGATTTTTTTTTAACACAAAAGTTCTGTGTCCAAAAGAAATGCTGCATCTGAGAATAGTGGCTTAGTGTTTATCAGAACTGCAGCCCTGGAAAAACCACAGCAAGCCTCACAGACTCAGAGAATTCCAGCAGTCACAGAAGGGGAAGAAATGTCGCTTATTTCCCTGATTTTATTTTCTTATAGGAAACAGAATATAAACAGTTTGACTAGTTACTGAATTGCACATCTCTTTCCTGAGAATATAGCTCACAAAGTAAGGGAACTGCTTATAGCTGTAATTTGTGAGTGTTGATACAGGCAGCTTAAAGGTCAATTTAAACTTGTTTCTTTAAATTTAAGATATGGTGCTATCAACTTGTTGCTCCTTTCCTGGTCACAATCATTACACACCAAGCAGGGTTGACTTGTGTAACTCAATTGCCTGCTTAGTGGTATTTGGAGAACATAGATAAAGGAAAAACTAACTCATTAGTCTTATCTTCCTGGTTCCTGGTATTCCAACATTACCAAAGACTTAAAAAAAAATTGTCCTTCCCATTCTGTCCACTTTTAAAATGCCAATGTTCTTAAATGTACAAAAAAAAAAAAAAAATGACTCCCCATACTGCCTCATTGAAAGTAAAAGGATTTTCCGCTTCCTTAACAAGAGAATCTCAAGCCCCATCAGGAGCAACATGCTTCTGAGAAGGGACTATGGGGTAGTCAATAATTTTATACATATTATCTATAATTTTCACAAATGCTCCGCAAAGTGCTTTGTATTACAGAATAGTAAGTGAGATTTGAAAGGTTCCAAACTAAAATCTGTCCTCCAAAACCCAGGACTTTGCTCCTTGGAAAACTACTGTTAGAAGGAGTCCACAACAGATAGTGATCCAAATGGTAATCTAAATAATTAATAATGTTTTTCCTTGTAATAAAACGGGCTTTTATATGTAAGTCTGAAATCACATAAGTACCATAAGTTTTAGCTGAGCATTTGATTGCTCATAAAATTCTTGAGAGCTCTAGGGAATAGAGATAGAAAAGTAGGCAGTATTTCAATTCAAGAAGAAGGCTTAGCCTCTGTTGGTATGTAACTTCCATATATTAAATCTCTTTGAGCATCCATTTATCCCAGGGTAATCTCATAAATGACTTTTTTATATATAAGTTAATTTTACTATATTTGAAAATCTCTCAAAATTCACTATAAATTTATAATTCTAGAATCTTTGCCACAAGAAAGAGCCAAGTAGTTGGAAATACAAAACTTATGAATGATTGACTTTTTATTAATGCATTTTAGTTATACAAAGTAATGGGTTTCATTGTGGCATGCATATTTGTACATGCAAACAACATACTTTGATCATATCCAGCTCCCTGTTACCCTCTCTTTTCCTCTCCCTTTAGTCCCCCTCCTCTTCTCTAATAGTCTTCTTCACTTCTAACACTTCTTTCAAGTCTTACCATTACCACCAGATTTCACATAGGAAAGAAAACATTTGATACTTGTCTCTCTGTCTGACTCATTTCACTTAACATTATGATGAATGGTTGACTTTTAATTTTTTTTTCTTATAGGAAATGATCTAACCAGAATATTTAGTAGATTTGTGCAAGGTTATATATCTATTTAAGTATCTAATATATATTAGTGGTTTATATATTCTCCACTGTAATATATATTAAAGACTATGGATATATAGACTTTGCATATGTACATTTATAGCCAAGACTAGAATTCAAACACTCCTGGAGAAAAACCATGGCATAAAATAAAAATTCAGTATACAAGATTCACCAATGTAATTTAGAATGACCTTTTGTACTTACATTTTTACATGTATAGCCTTTGACAATTTGCATTACTTTGAAAATAGTAATAACATTGAATTATGAAAATTATTATACTATCCTCATGAAAGAAAATAATCATATTGATATAATATTCAACTTCAAATAAATTATAATAATCCATAAATTATTTTAACTAACTTTCCTGGATTGAAAAAGTAATTCAAGCTACTGCTACAGAATTGCTTAAAAGATGCTAAGCTTCATATGTAAACATAGCATTATTTGATCTTCCTTACTGAAGCCTTCTTTTTCTCCTCACCTCCCCCCTGCAACCTCCTTTCATATTTTATTGATCCATCTTCTCTTTTATCTGAAGTCCCTTTTCTTTCCTATTTACTCTCTGCCTTCCACATATGAGATAAAATATTCGATTCTTGACTTTCTAAGACTCGCTGATCTCACTTAGCACAATGTTCTCAAGTTCCATCCATTTTCCTACAAGTTACATAATTTTGTCTTTCTTTGGCTGAGTAAAACTCCACTGTATGTGTATACCACACTTTCTTTATTCATTCATCTGTTGACAGATACTACCAATCTCGCTAGCATGCATAGGGCAGGGGGTGGGAAACAGGATGGGATCTGAAGGGAAATACACCAAGAGATGTATACACACTTAAATGTATCACTTTGAATACCACTATGTTGCATAATTGCAGTGTACCAATAAAATTATAAAAAGTAAAAAATAATAGAATGAGCAAGAGGTTGGAGAAATAGTATGTAAAGAAATGAGAGAAACAATATCGAAAAATAATACAATAAACTGCCTGATGGTTCAGAAACAATAACAGTCCAGGTAAATGAAGGCCCTATTGCCAAACTTTCCATAAAGTAAAAATAAGGATTATAATCAAGGTAACAATAATGTGGCAGAAAAGTAGTTAACTCCCACAGACTTGTTAAATCATTTTCACCAATTCCTGAAGCAAGTAACACTTTCAAGTGTGGAGCCCAAAACTGGGATGAGTTGGTAACAGACCTGTACTCAGTGGCTAATGAGTCCACACGGGATGGAGGAGAAAGGATTCCCTGTGCTCAGCCCCTACAGCATTCATGTTCAACAGTGAACCTGTCAACTATATAGTAATATATAGTAATATAGTAATGATTGATATATATAGTAATGATTGATAATTCAATGATGAATTTTCCAATTAATTAAATATACCTTCTTGGAAGCACATCTCATTGAGACAATGTATCATTGGTTCATTGTGTAATCAATCCAGAGCATCTACATAAGGTGTGTTCTTGAGTGTCAGCCATGTTTACCCCCAACTCATGGGCCACAGACCACCTATGCTACCAGAGGGGGTGTCACAGCCCAGACTCTCTTCTAGTCTCTGGGCCGACTCTGCCAAGAAAATAAAGCCCACTGTCTCAGAACACAATTTCCATCAAAGTGAAGTTCATCTGTTTTTAAAATGTTTCCTTTCTTTTTCGACTCTCCTCTCTCACACTAGCCAGAATTATTATTACTTTATGGGTTTTTTCAATTCTCAGATACATTAGTTCAGCTGTTCATATCTTTTCCTTCCTCACCCACCAAACTTCAGTTTGTCCACTTCCACCATTCTACTGGGTCTTCTCATGAGACACTGGAACGAAGAATTCTTCAGAACTAGAAGCAGATTGTTCTTTCCTCCTGATAAGGAAATTGTTTCCTTGATGATGAGAAAATAACTTCTGCTTAATGAAGTTATTTTTCCAAGGAATTTTCAGTGAATAACATTTAGTCTGAATTTCTCATCCTGTCATCTTCCAATCTGAATGAGTCATAACAGAAAAATATATTGTCTCCACCAACATGTACAGACATTTCCTTCAGAATGAGCATGACCTAGATTCCAGGTGGCAAGAAGTAGGTAATTTATTGGAGAAGAAAGCCAAATAGAGTTATTAAATACTCTATGTCTTCATTAACTAGTCTCTGTTAACACAGGCAGGCCTGAATGAGACTTTTCAAGACATTTGAAAATTTTAGTTGATAATAAATTAGAAACTCACCGGAAAGCAAATACAGACAAAAACATAATTCTCTTTCAGAAGACACAGTATTGGTACAGTCACCAAACAAAGAATGCTAAATTCATTTAGTGGTAGCACTCCAAAACTGAGATGGTTACATGATCCCAATATAATAACATCCAGAAATAATGCTAGAATAGTTTTAAAATAAAGGTCTATCAGGAAAGTTTATACAGGTGCCAAAAAAAGCAATTATATTACATTTGAAGCATTTAATCATATTTAATTCAAAATAAATATTCTTCTTGAGGACACATGAAATACTGGAAAGATTTTGTTACCACACTATATTAAAATTATTTAAGTCCTTTGAAAGCAAAGAACATTTCTTACTCACATGGGTATAACCAGATTCAGCACAGTGCCTGCCTCCCAGAACAGTGTAACCATCTGCCTGGTATCACACAGGAAGTTTAAGGGTACAGTTATAGGCCTCATCCCTTAGGCCCCAAAATGGAAGTTTTTTGTGGGCAGGGGGATCATGAAAACTTGCAATTTTAGCAAGTTTCTCGGGTTTTTTAAAGCACACTGAGTTTCAATAACTACCAACATGAAAGTTAGTAAATGATGATTTTGGAGCACCCACATATAGAGTATGGAAGAGTAACTAAATTACCATTGGAAAAATGTTATTTGAGCATTTAGCCTAGTAGTTACCCTCAAAGAGAATACATGGTACTAAGTTATGCTTTTAATTCTTGTTTTCATAGGTTAAAATAAAATATTCAAATCACACCAGCCCTACCTCCCAAACCTGATCCCTGGGACATCAGGAACTGATATAATCATAAAATTAAGTCTTCCCTTTTCCTAGTTCCCATCCTCTCCAACTCAGCCTTAACTCATCTGAGGATACCTATTTCCCTGGAACTTTCTCAAGTGATGGTTCCCACTAGGTACCTTGGTGTGAAGAGGAAATGGTGTTATGGTCTAAAATTCATATTAAAACCCTAATCTCCAGTGTGATGGTATTTGGAGATAAACCTGTTAGAAGATAATGAGGGTGATGTCCTTATGAATGAGATTAGCACAATTAGAAGACACAAAGATTTGATGACCTATCTGCCTCTGCCACTGAGGATACAGCAAGAAAGAGGACCTACACCAAAACCTGAATTTGCCAACACCTTAATCTTGACCTTCCAACCCTTCAAAACTATGAAGAATATATTTCTGTTGTTTAAGCAGCCTACTATACAATACCTATGGTATTGTAGTATAGTAGCTTGAACTGACTAAAATGGTTGGTATCCTACTGGTCCCCACGGGTACTTACAGACCAGCAAGAAGGTTGATGTGCTAAGCCAGGTGAGAGATGATCACAATTTAAACTAGATTGTGTATAAATGTTGGGGTTAGTGAGAATTCCCAGCCTTGTGGTATTTGAGTTGCTGCTGCTCTGCTACTTTCATTCTCTTTGAACTCTGCCTTCTCCGTAGCAAGCCCATCCACACCTGTGATATTATTAAAGTAAATTAAAGAGGAAACCAGGCCTAAAGAATCACTAAGAAGACAAATTTAGGCCTCTCAGGTTACCATAACCTTGCTTTATTTAAAAACAAAAGTGAAGATTAACTTGAACTATCTCTTGCAAATGCCTATATTTGAAAAAAAAAAAAAAAAGAAGAATTTAAGCTTAATCAATCAGATGCATCCAACAAACTTATAAAAGTAGGGATTTTCTAATGGGATAAACCAATTAAGACAACTGTATAACTCTAAATAATCAAATTTATTTATTTATTTATTTATTTATTTATTTATTTATTTATTTATTTATTTATTGCTTTTGTGTTTGTCCTGCAAATGTCTCCCACTTGGTGTTCCAACAGTGAAGTTCCCAAACCCCTTCTACTTACTCTATGAAATTTTGCTGTCAGCCAGAAAGAGGACAAACATACCTACCTCCCTCATTGATTGTTTATAATAACAGAATGCCACAAAACACATAAATCTTGCATGTGGCAGTTCAATAAATTATAAAAGATAGTGTTGATCTTTACCATGATCATAACTTTCCAGATCCCACCACACTTATTAATGCTATGGTTTATTTTTCCAAGTTTTCAGAACAGTCTGCCTGGAAACAAAATCATACTGTACAATTACACTGGAAAATGAAACCCAATCCCTCTTTTGTTTTTGCTGCCAGAATTTTTTGAAGGAGAACTATAATGAACGAGTACAGTTAAATTTTAATTATAGATGAGATATTTTATTGAGTAGATTTATTGTGCTAACACAAAAAATGATCCTACGCCATGCTGCCTCCCTTCCCCCCCTCATTTGTAACTTAAAACTCCTTCATACTTTTCTACTTATGTCTACAGATGGCAATTGAATTGCACATCAAAAAAATCACATTTGTAATTATATTGGAGAGTATTTAATTATTGATTGCCATTACTTTCACCATACAAATTTTCCAATGTGATTCTAATTATATTTGTGTGGCTATAGATGCCCTTCCAATGTTGGCTTTTAGTACTGAGACCCTGACTCTCTTCCAAAGACCTGGTCCCTTACCCCACCTCAACCACAAACTCTCATGGACATAGCCTAGTTTCAAGACCTACAAAATCCTAATTTCTAGCTCCTTTCTCCTTAATCTCTATTCCTCTTTTCTTTTTCTCAATCTCCAACATTGTGACACCTACCCTCATATTCAACTGATGACTTCACTTTCTATTTCCTTGGGAATAAAATAGAGATGACTCTTCATTCTTTTCTCAACACAGAAGCCAGATTGATCCCATTAAAGTTAATCAGATCATGGCATTTCTCTGGGTTCAATCCCCTGTACCACCCCACACACAAAATCCTAAATGAATTGTACCAATCATCAAAGTCCTTTTTACTATATAAGGTAACATAGTCACAGGTTTGAAGGGTAGGATATGGATAACTTTTGGGGAGCCATTATTTTGCTGAGATAGATATCACATGGAAAATACCTCAAAACCATTTGCCCCCCCACTACAAATGGGGAGTTTGGAAATACTGTACTAACAACTAGCGCTAACCAGTGGTTGAATGTCACCTTAAGCTGAACCTGCATGCAGCTGAGCAAATTCACAGATGCAGAAGAAAGTCATTTGGCAGAGAAGGCCATGCCAGAAACAGGAATCTGCCAGTTTCAAAGGCAGGACATCTCTATATCTGGTAGTCATAGTATAAACAGAAGATAATTAGTAGGATATGTGGGAAAGAATCATAGGAAATAGTATTGAATAGATAAAACTAACAGATTATGCAGTGCCCCAGAAGTCAAACAACTGACATTATATATATTTTAAGAGAGGTAATGAAAGCAAAATTTTAGGGAGGTTTTTTCTTTCCCACAGGAAAATACTAGGAACCCGATACAAATTATTCCCCAATATTTCCTATGATAGAATTCCATGACTCAAAGCACAGACCTAAGAACAGAAAGGAAACAGTAGAGTTAAAAAGGAATATAAGGACCTAGGCACTAAAAATAAAGATCAAAGGAGGAAGAAGATTCAAAGAGATCATAAAGTTTATAACTAAAAAGGCTGAAGTGATAGATATGTTTAATTACAGATTCATTAAGTTTAAGATAAGATGATGGTAGTATATCCAAATTGAGATGTCAAATCATAAAGATTTCTCTAAATTACCCTTCTCTACATAGTTCCTATTAAATTGGAAATCTTATTTAAAACAACTAAGACCATGCCATTTCATTTCTTGTGCAGATGGGTAAATATGTTGACATTTCTCATCATTCCATTTCCATTAATATATTTCCAGGCAACTCTTCTAACTTATCCACATCCCTTATGGAATATTTAATAGGAAAGTAGACCTTTGAATCCAGAACTGTAGACTTGTTGCATAAGTTACAGTTTTACTAAGATGCTTTCTAACCATTGACAAACCAGAAAGGCAGAATTGTATATTGAAAATCCCATTGGTCTTACAGTCCACACATCTGGATCATACCTATTCTTACTACCTAGCCATCATATTACCTCACTGTGTAAATCTAGGTGAGTCACTTAAGTGATTTAAATTGACTGGTTAAATATTTGATACTAAAGGAGCTGAAATTAAATTACGTATGTGTGTGTGTGTGTGTGTGTGTGTGTGTGTGTGTGTGTGTATTTGTGCTGGGACATTTTACCTCCAACCAACACCCCCAGCCCTATTTTATTTTTATTTTGAGACAGGACCTTGCTAAGTTGCTGAGGTTGGCCTTAAACTTGTGATAACTTGTCATCTTCCTGTCTCAGCCTCCCAAGTACAGCAATTGCAAGCAGTCTGTACTTATTAAAGTATGAATGAATAAAGCTATTTTCTTATGAATAGAAAGCCTTCTTTGTAAGTTGGAAAAAACTCTGAAATGGTGGTTTTATTAAAATTAGAAATCTGATCCTCATAATTCATACCACATTTTTCAGTTCCCAAGTAATCATATCACACTATACCACATGCAAATATCTATGTCATTGGACAAATTTGTGCACAAAAACAAACAAGTAAATTTATCCCCAAAATTGTTTTTACACTTCTTTCTAGCAGATTTAGTGGTAGGTTAAATGGCAAAAGATAGTCATTTTTACTTCAATCTGAACAAATTAGACTTCAATTCTCTAACTCCCTGGCTGTGCTAATTTTGTGTGAAATGTTTAACATCTACTCAATAAAGATTTTAATAACCTTTGAGAACCATTTAACATAATATAGTTTCTATTTTCCATATGATCTTTCCTTCATTTTTATTACTTGATACAGCCTGTGACTAAATGCTAAGACATCCAGTTTCCAGTGACACCATCCCAAACCACTTGGGCTGGGGCAAATATCTCTTTTCATGAGGGTTTGAAAATCATTAAAAATTAATACCTAAAATTTTGAACACCAAAACATAACTTTATTCCTATTTGGGGAATATTTCACAAATACTAAGGAAAGTTTATAAAATCAGCTTATATTTTAAAAGAAAACGGCTTACACAGTATGGCCGGCAACATTAGCTAGCGCTCGCTCTACTCTTAACAGGAAAGCAGCGGACCACAAAAGACTGAACTGTATCTGCCTCTATTTCCAACAGACTCGCGTTCAACTCGCGTTTCAACTGCTGACCAAAAAAAAGCCGGAAAATTTTTATTAATTCTTTTTTTAGAAAAAGTTAATATAAAATTATAGCAAAAAAAAAATGGAACCTGAACTTTAGTAACACAGCTGGAACAATCCGCAGCGGCGGTTGCAGCGGCGGGAGAAGAGATTTAATTTAGTTGATTTTCTGTGGTTGTTGGTTGTTCACTAGCCTCACGGTGATGGAACCTGCACATTTTTTCGAAGGGACTGAGAAGCTGCTGGAGGTTTGGTTCTCCCGGCAGCAACCCAACGCAAACCAAGGATCCGGGGATCTTCGCATTATCCCAAGGTCTGAGTGGGATGTACTTTTGAAGGATGTGTAATGTTCAATCATAAGTGTGACCAAAACTGACAAGCAGGAAGCTTATGTACTCAGTGAGAGTAGCATGTTTGTCTCCAAGAGACGTTTCATTTTGAAGACATGTGGTACCACCTTCTCGCTGAAAGCACTGGTTCCCCTGTCAAAGCTTACTAGGGATTACAGTGGGTTTGATGCAATTCAAAGCTTCTTTTATTCTTGTAAGAATTTCATGAAGCCTTCTCACCAAGGGTACCCACACCGAAATTTCTAGGAAGAAATAGAGTTTCTGAATGCAATTTTCCCAAATGGAGCAGCATACTGTATGGGACGTATGAATTCTGACTGTTGGTACTTGTATACCGTGGATTTCCCAGAGGTTCGGGTAATCAGTCAGCCAGATCAAACCCTGGAAATTTTGATAAGTGAGTTTGACCCAGCAGTTATGGATCAGTTCTACATGAAAGATGGTGTTACTGCAAAGGATGTCACTCATGAGAGTAGAATTCGTGACCTGATATCGGGTCCTGTCATTGATGCCACACTGTTCAATTCTTGTGGATATTCAATGAATGGAATGAAATCAGATGGAACTTATTGGACTATTCATATCACTCCAGAACCAGAATTTTCTTTTTTTTTTTTTTTTTTTTTTTTTTTTTTTTTTTTTTTTTTTTTTTTTTTTTTTTTTTTTTTTTTTTTTTTTTTTTTTTTTTTTTTTTTTTTTTGCGGTACTGGGGATTGAACTCAGGGGCATTCTACCTCCGAGCTACACCTCCAGCCCTATTTTTTATTCTTTATTTTGAAACCGAGTCTCACTAAGTTGCAGAGTGCCTCACTAGGTAGCTGAGGCTGGCCGCGAAC
>PVLC010012967.1:0-42942 GCA_004027655.1 Graphiurus murinus | reverse complement strand
GGGCCGGGAGGATGCAGGAGCAGCTGTCCTGGTCCAGAGCCGGAAGGATGCAGGAGCAGCTGTCCTGGTCCAGGGCCGGGAGGATGCAGGAGCAGCTGTCCTGGTCCAGGGCGGGAGGATGCAGGAGCAGCTGTCCTGGTCCAGGGCGGGAGGATGCAGGAGCAGCTTTAAGTACGAGGCCACAAGGGCGGTAGACGGAAAGGAGAGAGAAAAGAGCTGGGAGAAAGATCCCGCGGTGCTGATGGAGATAGCTGCCCAGCTGAGTATTCACACCCAGGAAACCGTAGACCGAGCTGGTCAGTTGAGAAGTTGCCTCGGCGTGAGGGCAGCCTTGCCCTGAGGCTCAGGAATGTTGGCCTGGGTGGGGGGATTCTCTGTCTTTTAGACCTTGATCACAGAGATGTCCCTACCAAGATCAGGTTCATTCCAGGGGCCACGACCTGCAGCCTCGAGAGGAGGGAGACAGAAAAGACCTGTGGTGTGTTCCGTCTGTTTTAAGCTGAGTTACCTGAGAAAGTTTGTTTAGAAAGATATACCTCAGTCATGTGTATTTGTACCTTGTGGTTTTTTCATACTGTAGTTAAATTTAATTGTGGATTTGCACTGACATAGCATATCAGATTGTAAAAAAAAACTTGAAAAAGACTTTGAAATACTTGCCTTTTGCCATTTTGTTCTTGGGTAGGTCTAGATGTGTGTATGTGTGTGTGTGTGTGTGTGCGTGTGTGCGTGTGTACATGTGCCTGTGTGTGTGCATGTGTGCGCGTGCGTGCGTGTGTGTGTGTACGTGTGCCTGTGTGTGTGCATGTGTGTGTGTGTGCCCATGTGTGTACCTCCCAATTCTTCCCGCCACCCACTCCCCAGTTCCAGAGCAACTCCCACACTTGTAGGTATCCATGACGGTAGCATCCCACTTGCCGGTACCAAAATCTTTGCTCAGACTGTTGTAACAAAACACCATAGACCGGGCGTTTGCAGCAACAGAAGTTGCTCACGCTTGACAGGCTGGGAGTCTGGAGTCAGGGCCAGCGGGGCGGGTTCCTAGTGAGGGCGCCCTCCTTCCAGCTCCCTCCCTCCCTCGAAGATGGATCCTTCTCCATGTCCTCCCCCGAATGGCCTGGCCCCGGGTATGTGTGTGGAGAGCTGTCTCTTCCTCTTTTATGTTTTTATTTATTTATATTTATTTACTTATTTATTTATTTATTTATTTATTTTTGCAGTACTAGGGATTGAACCCAGGGACATTCTACCTCCGAGCTACACCCCCAGCCCTATTTTTTATTCCTTATTTTTAAACAGCCTCTTGCTAAGTTGCGGAGACTGGCCATGAATCTATGGTCCTCCTGTCTCAGCCTCCCAAGTACTGGAATTACTAATGTGTGCCACCACGCCCGGCTCATTTCCTTCTAAAAATAGGTTTTTTTTATTGTAGCGAAAACCACAAAGTTTACCATCTTTTTTGTGTGGGGGGCGGGGGGTGGTACTGGGATGGAACCCAGGGGCATTCTACCTGTGAGCTATACCCCCAACCCTATTTCATTATTTTGAAACAGGGTCTCACTAAGTTATGGAGGCTGACCTCGAACCAGCATTGCTCCTGTCTCAGCCTCCCAAGTACTAGGTTTACAGGCATGTGCCATCATGCCCAGCGGGCCTCCGAACTACACCCCCCAGCTCTTTTATATATATATTTTTTATTTTTAAAAAGGTCTCCCTAACTTGCCGAGGGTCTTGCCAAGTTTCTGAGGCTGACCTTAACCCTGCTATCCTCCTGTCTCAGCCTCCCAAGTACTCAAGTACTGGGATCAGCCTCATCCATTCAACCCCTCACTCCTGCCACGTGGCTTCTCTCTTCAACTAGTTTTACCTGTTCTTGAACATCATTTAAATAAAAGCATGGAGTATGTGCTCCTTGAATCCAGCTTCTTCACTCCGCGTTTTGTGTGATCGCCCAGTTTGTGCGTGTCGGTTATTTGCGATCAGCGTTCCACCGTGTGAATAGACTGCATTCGTTTATCCATTCTACTGTAGGTGTTTGGCTACTAGAAATGCGACTTCTGTGACCTTCTTAATAGACGTATGTATTTCTCTTGGAGACACACACACACACACACACACACCCCTAGGAGTAGAATTACTGGGTCACAGAGGGAGTGGTTTTCCAATGACTTTCCCAATTTACAACACTCTGTCCCCAAAGCAGGAGCACTCCCATTCGTTCCCACTGTCATTTTAGCCTGTTGTGTTTTCACCATCTGGTTCATGTGCAACACTCTCTCCTAGCGGTTTTAATTTTCACTTTTTTTTTTTTTTTTTTTTTTTTTTTTTTTTTTTTTTTTTTTTTTTTTTTTTTTTTTTTTTTTTTTTTTTTTTTTTTTTTTTTTGGTACTGGGGATTAAACTCAGGGGCATTCTACCTCCGAGCTATACCCCCAGCCCTATTTTTTATTCTTCATTTTGAAACTGGGTCTCACTAAGTTGCAGAGGGCCTCACTAAGTAGCTGAGGCTGGCCGTGAACCCGGATCCTCCGGTCTCAGCCTCCCGAATGCTGGGATTACAAGCGTGCGCCACCACGCCCGGCTAATTTTCACTTTAATAACTAATGCTACTGAAAATATTTTAATGATTACTGGACATCTGAATATCTTCAGGGTTTTGTTGTTTGTTTGTTTTGTGGTACTGGGAATTGAACCCAGGGCATTCAACCTCTAAGTCCTACCTCCAGCCCGATTTTATTTTGAAACAGGTCTCTCAAGTTGCTGAAGTTGAACCTGCCATCCTCCTGACGCAGCCTCCCACGCACTGGTATTACAGCTGTGCACAACTACACCCAGCAGGGATAGCTTCATATTAAAAGTAGTCACTTAGACAGATGTGGTGGCACACACTTGTAATCCCAGTACTTGGGAAGTTGGGACAGGAGGATCACAAGTTTGAAGCCAGCCTCAGCAACTTCATGAGGCCCTCTGCAACTGAGACCCTGTTTCAAAATAAAGAATAAAATAGTGCTGGGGGTGCTCAAAGATAGAATGCCTCTGAGTTCAATGCCCAGTACCACAAAAAATAAAAATAAAAGTAGTTATTTGAGTCTTTGGGGGGTTGGTGGGGATGGAACCCAGGACCTCAGGTATGGTAGCATACACTATACCACTGAGCTACACTCCCAGCCCCTGTTTGGGCTTTAGCTCATGTTCAAAAGCTTTATTTTTATTTATTTTGGAAGTTCTATACATACATTCTTGATACAACTCTTTTGTTAGATGCAGTGGTCCTTCCTTACCCACAGGGACATGTCCTAAGACCCCCAGTTGAGGCTTGAAACCTCAGGAAGCCCCAACACCCTCTATAAATTCCTATTACTAAAGCTTAATTGCCCGCATCACTGCTCTTGTACTTAAAGCCATAATTAAGTAAAATAATGGTTATTTGAAAACAAGCACTGTGCTATCTCAAGCTGATCTGATAACCAAGATGAGCAGTAAGTGACTAATGGGTGGGCACTGTATACAGCGTGGATACGCCGGGCAAAGGGGCGGTTCACGTTCCCAGGGAGGGCGGAGCAGGACAGCACGAAATCTCATCTTGCTACTCAGATTGGTGCGCCATAGAAAACTTATTTCTGGAATTTTCCATTTGATATTTTTGGACTGTGGTTGAGGAAGGGTAAGTGAAACCACAGAAGGTAAAACAACAGATAAGGGGGGGGGGGCTGCTGTATCTGTGTTGGGGCTAGTTTTTCCCATGATACGGTCACAACAAAGTGTGGCAAGTGGGACCCCTTCGTGCCGGCTCTGACCTTTTCTTGGGTCACCACCTAGTTTTAGATACAATGGAGGTGCCAGGTCTGGACCATCCTCCAAGGATCCTTGTTTCCTTTTAGTGAGGAATGACCTTTTTGTTGTTGTTGTTCTGATCTGACCTCTGGGGTAGCTCTTAGGATTTCATGAGCTGGCGTATTATATTCCCACCCACCGTGTCCATTTTCAAATGTGGTGAGTTTTAGAGAATATCTCCTTCAGCAAATGGCAGTGCAATCGTTTATGTTAATGTTTTCTATCCTTCTCTTGTTGGTGTAGAATGGACTCTTCCCGAGTTCAGAATGAAAGCAAGCTCTCTCATCCCTGCTGATGGGAAGGTAAAAATGATACTTCTTTGGAAAATGGTTTGGCGGTTTCTTGTGAAGGTACCCAGTGACCTGTCAATCAGACACCTGGATGTTTGTCCAAGAGCAATGAAAATATATGTACACAAAAGGACTTCTGCAAGCACGTTTGTAGTTGTGCCAGTCTTAGTATTCCAGGCTGGAAACAGTCCAAATGTCCATCAGCAGTATAATAGAAAAACAAATTAGAATATGTTCACACAATGGATTACTATTCAACGATAAAAGCACCAGGCGTGGTGGCGCACGCTCGCAATCCCAGTACTTGGGAGGCTGAGACCAGAGGATCTGGGTTTTCGGCCAGCCTCAGCTACTTAGTGAGGCACTCCGCAACATAGTGAGACCCTGTTTCAAAATAAAAAATAGGGCTGGGGGTATAGCTGGAGGTACAATGACCCTGGGTTCAATCCTCAGTTCCACACACAAAAAAAGAGTAAGCTACTGATACAGGGGTAAATTTCAAAAACGTCATGTAGAAGCCAGGCATGGTGGTGCATACCTAAATGCCAGTACTTGGAAGGCTTGAGACGGGAGGATCGCAGGTTCAAGACTAGCCTCAGTAACTTAGTGAGACCCTATTTCAAAAACAACAAAAAAAGCGCAACTTTGTGAGACCCTATTTTTTAAAAAAGGGGAGATGGGGGCTGGAGTTGTAGCTCAGAAGTCGAATGCTGGCTCCCAGAACGGCCTCCCCGGGCTCAGCTCCGCAGTGGGGTTTTCAAGGGTCGGGCTGCCTTTCAGGAGCTGCTCCAGCCCACCGGTGGCACACGTCTGTAATCCCTGCACTTGGGAGGCTGAGACGGGAGGAGCGCAGCTTCGAGGACAGCCTCCAAAAGCAGTGAGACTCATCAACCTAGCAAGACCCTGTCTCTAAATAAGAAATTTAATCAGGCTGGAGGTGTAGCTCAAAGGTAGAATGCCTCTGGGTTCCATCCCCAGTACCACACACACACACACACACACACACACACACACACACACACACACACACACACACACACACACACACACACAAAGTTACCCTGCAGTTCCCCTCGTCGTCACCAGGTGGCAGTGTCAGCCAGGCGGTCGGGTAGTGAGGGCGATCCCTGGAGACCTTGATGTCATCGTCGTCAGTCCTATTTGATTAGACAGCGTTACTCACCTTCATACCTGATTAATTCATCAGGCTTGGCTGGGAGCGACTCTTAATCTGTTTCCAAAAATTGTATCTAGCCGAAGGAGCCCCAAGCGCCTCTGAAGGTCACCTTCTCCGAGGACGGGGACCGGGCAGCGGCTGGCGTGCAGCAGGGTCCCTAGGGAGGGGGTCCCGGGGCTCCTTCGAGAGCCCCCCTCCTGTGGTCTCACAGCGCCCTGGCCTTTGCCCATGGTCGCTAGCGTCTGTTGCTTCTGTGCCCTGTGCGATTTTAACTGTTGAACACGCCGGATGTCATTTCTGCTTTAGGAGGTAGGGACTGTTGAGAGCCCAGTTTTCAAGCAAAGAAGCAACTCCCAAGGGGCGCTGAGGTTTCCCAGTGCTGGTGAGAGCGGGCTGGCCACCACCCCGGAGGTCACACTGCAGGCAGAGGGCGGGGGCTCCCCTCCCTGCTGGCTGAGCAAAAGAATAGGATTCATATTTTGGCCAACATTGCCAGAACAGTGTTTTGCTTTCCAACCCTTCAAAACTCCTGGGTGGATCCGCCAGCTCAGTGTTCATCTTCCTAGTACACCCAGAGGAGAAGGGCCGGCTGGCCCTGTCTAGGGAGAAAAACAACAGTAACAAGAGAGGGGCCGCCTCTGTCCTCCTTACTTAGCCCGTCTCTGCACCCTGATCCCTTCAGTGGGGGGCGGGGTACTGGGGATCGACCACAGGGGCATTCTAACTCAGAGCTACCTCAGCCCTTTGTGTGTGTGTGTGTGTTTGTGTGTAACTAAGGATTCAACCCAGGGACATTGGATCTCCAAGCTACATCCCCAGTCCTATTTTTTATTCTTTTTTTTTTTTTTTTTTTCGGTACTGGGGATTGAACTCAGGGGCATTCTACCTCCGAGCTACACCCCAGCCCTATTTTTTATTCTTTATTTTGAAACCGAGTCTCACTAAGTTGCGGAGTGTCTCACTAGGTAGCTGAGGCTGGCCTCTGGTCTCAACCTCCCGAATGCTGGGATTACAAGCGTGTGCCACCATGCCCGGCTCTATTTTTTATTCTTTATTTTGAAACAAGGTCTCACTAAGTTTCGGAGGGCCTCATAAATAGCTGAGGCTGGCCGAGAACCTGCAATGCTCCTACCTCAGCCTCCCAAGTACTGGGATTACAAGCATGTGCCACCATGCCCAGCTCGACCTCAGCCCTTTTGATTATTTCCTTCCTTCCTCCCTTCCTTCCTTCCTTCCTTCCTTCCTTCCTTCCTTCCTTCCTTCTGATGTAGGATAGAAAATATAAGTAGGTAGACAGAAGCTAGACAAGAAGAGAAAGTAAAATATAACTTGAATATAAAAAACCTGGAGCTGAAGCGCTTCAGCCTCTACTCCACAAACCAGTTCTCTTTCCCAGGCCTGACTCTCCCAAATTCCTGGGAAATCTGTAGATCTTAGAGTTAACTAAAAGAAAGTATAATTGCCCTGTGCATTGATAGCAAGACAGGTATGATATTTTTAAAAACCTATAATTTAGGACACTCTCCAGCTTATCTGTCAATCAGCTAATGAGGACCCCAATCAGCCTGAGGACCCTAAGGTTGACCAGATCACCATAAACCGCCTCAGGGACCACCGGACTGAGATCCTCCTCACACACCTCCTCCAGCCCACCCCTCACGAAAGTCCCCTGTAAGAAGACAGCCCTGCACTACCCAAAATGCCTTCCTCACCTTGAGGTGGCCCGCATTCTCTCTTGAATGTGTATTTTTTCCCTTTCCCCAAATAAACCTCTGTCCATGTCTCTGACTGGTGCGTGCTGAAATTCTTTTCCACCACATTAGCCGAGGACCCTGCAGCTCCTGAGTTCCTGAGCTGAGGACTCGCCCCAACACTTCTTCCCCTTTTTTAGGACTGGGGATTAAACCCAGGGACATTCTACCTTGAAGCTACCCGCCCCCCAAGTCGCAGATGACCTCTAAGTTGCCAAAGCTGGCCCCAAACCTGCAATCCTCCTGTCTCAGCCTCCCAAGTACTGGGTTTGCAGGTGTGTGCCACCACACCAGATTTAGCTGCTCCTTTTTTATATATATCTAAGGGAAAAGAAACATTGCAGAAACATTTCTTCATTCATCTGTGCTTGTAGCATGGAGGTGGATCCACTCGGAGTGCTAGGTGAGGTGTGGACTTCACAGCCTGCCGAGTTCTTGGCAAAATGCACCTGGAATTATTTTTAGCTCTCTGATTTTAATTTGCCTCATTATGTGGGATGTCCTGTTCCCTGGCTGACTAATTGTTTTCGAAAGCTGCACTTTCCTAAGGATAACTGCAGTCACATTCTTGGCCTGAGCTTTCTTGTCTTTTTTTTTTTTTGAAGCTCACCTTTGTGGGTTTTTTTATAAGGATTCCAAATTATAGCTCGTTATTTTAGCTTTACACACATGTGTGTGCACAATATTTTCTTTGTTTCCTTCTTTCTTTCTTCTAAGAATTGAACCCAGGGGCATTCTATCTCTGAGCTGTACCCTCAGCCCTTTTTATTTTGAAACAGGGTCTCTTTGCTGAGGGTCTCAGTAAGTTGCCAAGGCTGGCCTCCAACCTGTGATCCTCCTGTCTCAGCCTCCCGAGTCATGGGATGACAGGTGTGTGCCACCACGGCTCCTTCTCCTTCTCACTAGACAGACAGGGCAGGGCAGGGCAGGCTGCTCCTGGCTCCTGGCTGCTGCCTGGGGCTGATTCTGTGTCCTGGAATCTTAGCCTGCGCTCACAGGACCAGCACACCCATCATCACCCCATCTCCCATACACGCCTGTGCCACCATGCCCAGCTTATTTCTTTTATTTTTGAAGCAGGGTCTCAGTAAGTGGCTGAGGCTGGCCTCAACCCTGTGATCCTCCTAGCTCAGCCTCCCAAGTCCTGGGGTCACACGTATGTCCCTCCACGCCCGGCTGGCTTTTTTTTTTTTTTTTTGCAGTACTGGGGATTGAACCCAGGGGCATTCTACCTCCAACTACACCCCCAGCCCTATTTTTTATTATTTAGTTTGAAACAGGGTCTCACTAAGCTGTGGAGTGCCTCACTAAGTAGCTGAGGCTGGCTGCAAACCTGTGATCCTCCTGTCTCGGCCTCCCAAGTACTGGGATGACAAGCGTGCGCCCCCACACCCAGCTCCAGCTGGCTTCTTATTCTTAAGATCAAACAAGACTGGCAGCCTGCAGCAGCGGGGGAAGGTAGAGGTGCAGATGTCACAGGCAGGGGTGGAATCGTGACACCCCCTCACCACCCCACACAGAAACTTCGTCACATTGCAGGTGGGGGCGCCTCGCCTCAGGGACAGGGTGCTCCTGTGACAGGGCCTGGGGTGTCCTGGCTTTCCATCCTCCCCCCCCCCCCCCCCGAACCTTCAGCAGAGCTCACAGCCCACACACGGACGCCCGAACCCCACCCTAGAGACGCTAACCAGGCACCTGCAGGTGGCTCCCCGCGCAGCAGCCCGAGCCCGCCGCTCTCCTCGGCTCCCACCCTGTCCTAGCAGCTCACTGGGTGAGCAGGGGCCTCTCTGACAGCCGGCCCCCAAACCAGACCTCCGCAGCGAAAATGTGGGTACCGGCAGGTTAGCAGGAGAAGAAAGTGTCCCCAGGGGAGCAGTTTGTGGATGCCCCAGTCCTTCTTGATAGCTGGCATTTCTTTGTGGAAGGGCATGTGACCCAGAAGTCCCACTCAGTTTTATGTTACTCTGTGTGTGTGTGTGTGTGTGTGTATGTGTTGAGTACTGAGGATTGAACCCAGGGGCTGTTCTACCTCTGAGATACACCCCAGCCCTTTTTTTAAAAAATGTTTTTGAAATAGGGTCTCACTAAGTGGCTGAGGCTGGCCTCCTGCCTCAGCCTCCTAAATACCAGGCTTACTCTCATGTAAGTACCACGCCGGGCACTCCCTTACCTTCTGGGAACACGGACTCTTGCACAGTCCACACCTGCACATTGTCACTGGTACAGGAACATGCTCACACTTCGTGGTTTCTGATCCTCGGGTTTCCGTGAGCAGTACTTGTGCGTGAGGCGGATGCCCGGCGTGGCGCCTGTCACCGTGGGACCACCGCTTTCGAGCTGGCCTTCTCCCACACCTTGGGGGTGAGGGACCAGTCTTTTTGCAGCTCACCAGAGAGGAAAGGCCCTCTCCTTCAAAGGGGCTCAGAAAGGCCACCGGTTCCTTCCTGCAAACAGCACTCCGCTTCCCAGGGGAGGCCAGAGCCAGGATACTGGAACCTCTGGGTGTCCTCTCCTGTGGTCTGGGTGTGTGGGCACCTCAACCTCACCCTCAGCCTGCAGGGGGCGTCGGACACATGAGAAAGAGGGTGCTGCTGGGCGGGGGCCCCGTGTGGGTGTCCAGGTCTGTAAAGGGGGCGAGAACGTGGGTGAGATGCCGGTGGGAGGAACCGGGTGGGCGCAGGTCCCTTGGGGCCTGCTGGACTAGAAGCCACGGACCTTCTTATTCTCCCGCTGACCCTGGGGTGACCCTTCATGGCTCTGTGTCCTTGGTCCTGCCTGGGAGCCAGCCCCTCCCCCACCTCGTTAGCTGTGGCTGAGAGAGGGAGCCCGCCCCGTGGGGCAGGGCCGAGCAGCTCAGGACAATGGCACAGGGCTCAGCCACCAGCCCTTGGGCCTGGCCGGCCTTCTAGCATTACAAAGCATCGAGATGTCTCCCGCACTATTTTTTATTTATTTATTTATTTATTTTTGCGGTACTGGGGATTGAACTCAGGGGCATTCTACCTCCAAGCTCCACCCCCAGCCCTATTTTTTATTCTTTATTTTGAAACTGGGTCTCACTAAGTTGTGGAGTGCCTCACTAGGTAGTTGAGACTGGCTGCGAACCCGGATCCTCCAGTCTCAGCTGGGATCTCTGCACTATTGACCGTTGCTAACTTGTGGTCAGCTGTGATCTGTTGCAGTCTCTTTCCACAAACTGCTATGAATCCAGGAGTTGGAACTGGTTAGTACATTTCTGGGGCCTCCACGCTGGGGAGTTTTGTTTCTTTGACTGTTTTTGTTGTTTCTTTTTGGCAGTGAGGATTGAGCCCAGGGGCATTCTAACCTCCAAGCTATACCCCCGACCCTTTATTTTTCATTTTGAATTAAGGTCTTGCTAAATTGCTGAGGCTCTGGCTGAGTTGTCCAGGCTGGCTTTGAATCTGTGATCCTCCTATCTCAGCCTCCCAAGTACTGAGATTACAGGCCTGTTCCACCACTCCCAGCAAGTTAGTTCTTTTGCAAGCTAATTGCTGTGACAGAGCAAGACGGCCCCTCCCTCCTCTCCGGCTTCCCGTCTCACCTTGATCTCTCCCGCAAGCTCCTCTGCTCCCTCCATTCCCCTCACCTGCCATTGTCGCCGTGCTCTTGGACCTCCAGGAAGAACGTCTTTTCATTATAAATTATCCAGCCTCAGGGGATTTGTTACAGCAACAGGAAATGGGCTAAGAGTATGTTAGAATGGGACCATTATCCTTCCAATCGGATTCTCAGAGGAATTCCCTGGATGCTTCCGGGCACTCTGAGGTTCTGCAAACCAGACTCCCATCCCTGTCTTCCCCCAAAGGGACCACGACCGGAGGAGTAGGCAACATCGGTGTCAGATGTGGCCCGGGTCCTGATGTTCAGCCAAGCCCTGTTCTGACCTTGCTGAGAGACAGCAGAAGAGGCCCAGGGTGACCAGGGAGGAGGAGCCGCGAGGAGGAGGAGGCTGTGCTGCTGGCTGGTGCCCTGAGAAGACCCAGCTCAGGCCGGAAGGAGTTGTCCTCCCGTTGGACACGGAGACTGACAGGTCTTGAGGACACGATGACCATCTTGGCCCCACGGGGACTCACCTGGCCACACAGAGGGTCCTGAGCCCACCTGGTGCCTGGGCTGCAAAGACTGAGTATGTATGTATGTACGTACGTACTTACATATGTATATATGTGTGTATATTTTTAGTACTGGGGATTGGTCCCAAGGGTGTTCTACCTCTGAGCTACACCCTCAGCCCTTTTTATTTTCGTTTGGAAACAAGGTCTCCCTCAATTGCTGAGAGTCTTGCTAAGTCGCTGAGGCTGGCCTCGAATCTACAATCCTCCTATCTCAGCCTCTCAAGTACTGGGATTACAGGAATGCATGACCATACCCGGCCTAAAAACCGAGTTTTTAGTTGACCTGAAGCCTTCCTAGAGCAAATCTCTCTGGAGGATCTATCTGCACGAGGCTGCTGATTCTGGAAACTCACTCTGTCCCTGAGAGCGGGAGAGCCACCATCTCTGCCCGGGCCCTGTGCTCCTGACTCTGCCCACTGTGACCAAGCCGCCTGAGGTCCTGAGGCACCAGCGGCCTTCTGGGAGGGCCTGCAGGGTGGTCACTGGGGCGCTCAGCCACTTGCTGAAATCCTCCTGCACTTCCTGTGGCCCAGCTGTGGGCCTCGCCCACCCTTGCTGCTTCGTGGGGCTCATGGAGACTCCTGGGCATGGGCCACTCACCCAGGAGCCCTCCTCCCTGTCCCATCTCTCGCCTCCCCTCCCTCACCAGGGCCACTCTGCACGCGCAGAATCCCAGTGTGGGGACTCCCCTCGATCAGTCCTTCCTTCCCTTTTTTTTTTTTTGTACTGGAGATTGAACCCAGGGGCATTCTACCTCCGAGCTACACCCCTACCCCTTTATAAACAGGCTCTTGTTAAGTTGCAGAGGACCTCACTAAACTGCTGAGACTGGCCTCAAGCCTTCGACCCTCCTGTCTCCGCCTCTGAGGTACTGGGGTTACAGTTTGTGCGCCCCCACGCCCGGCTTTCCCATCTACACTTGAGCTTTAAACATCCAGACGGTCCCCGGTTGACAAGGGTTCAACGTAAGGATTCTTCAGCTTCACAGTAGTGCAACGCGACTCCTGCGGCCCTCCTGTTCTTCGAGCTCAGTGCAGTCGTCGAGTGGATTACAGGAGACGTTCCGCACGTTATTATAAAACAGGCGTCGTGTTGGATGAGCTTGCTCAACGGCAGGCTGACGCCAGCTACCGCGGCAGCTGTGCCCTGACCACTCTACCTGAGCTCCCAGGTTGGGGCTGGGCTGGGGGATGGCCAGCCGCCAGTCCAAGCACAGGTCGCTTCCTCGGGCTCCTGCTTGGGAAGGAGACCCCAGGTGCTGACTCCTGGCCTGGCCATTGGCTTAGGAGGCGCCTCTTCCATGCCTCAATTCTCTGTCTCTCCAATAGGCAGATTTGGCATCATTTGTTTGTTTGTGTTCTGAGGGCTGAACCAGGAGCATTCTACCTCTGAGCTTTGCCCCTAGCCCTATAATTTACTTTTTAGTTTGAAATAGGGTCTTGTTAAGTTGCTGAGAGTCTCACTAAGTTGCTAAGGCTGGCCTCAGACCTTCGATCTTCCTGTCTCAGCCTCCCAAGCACTGGGGTCACGGGCGTTTGTCACAGCATCCGGGCAGATGGAGTGTTCTGTTCTTCCCGCCCCTGGGCTGACGAAGAGGTTTGGGTATGTTTTTGGTTTTTCCTGCGGAAATCTTACCTTCAAAGTACAGTGTGTTGATGATTGACATTAATTAAAACGATGGCAGTATTCAGTGGTTGACTTAATTATGATCACTGAGAAGAGAGAGAAGGGAAGAGAGAGGGAGAGGGAGAGGGAGAGGGAGAGGGAGAGGGAGAGGGAGAATGAATGAACAGTGGAAGCTCTGCCTATTCCCCAAGTCCTCAAGGATCCCAGAGCTGGGACCTACACTCCTCTGTCACTAGCGCACCCAAGTCAGAAAATACAGAAAGGCTCATGGCAGTTACTAATCGCCCATAGGTGGATTCGATCAAGCCAGGCAAGAGCTATTTCTATCCCACTGAGAATGGGGCTAAAGTTAGAAAGTGATCACCAGAAAAGTCATTCTTCCAGGGCTTGCTCTGGAGAGGGAGGGAGCCAGGGGGAGCAGGCAGGCTGGACAGGCCTGCCCTCCTGATGGCCGCCCGGCCCCGTGGGAGTGGCCTCCCTCCATACTCTGTGGCTGGGTCCGCAGCCCGCTCCCCCTGGACCGGGGTGCCAGGATCACCCCTTCCCACAGTGTATTTCTCACCACAGCCTGGATCCTCCCTCTAGAAAAAAATCTAGAAATCACCCCCTTTGGCAAGGTCCCGTTTCCTGTCCACACCCCATCTTTAAATGGACTGTGCCTCCAACGACTCTGAGCTCTTGTCCCTGGCTCTCAGGAAGCTCCAGGGACAGCTCTGTCTAGGTCCATGCCTGACCAGCCTTAAGTCCCTCTTCACCTCTAACCCCCCAGGGGCACCCAGATTCCCCCGGGATTGCTCCAGGCTGAGCCTGAGGCTCCCAAGAGCCACCGAGCCAGCCCTCCCTCTATTGGGAAGGGAGGGGGCACCACGGAAACTCACCAGCTTCAATGACTTCTTTTTTTTTTTTTTTTGCGGTACTGGGGATTGAACCCAGGGGCATTCTACCTCTGAGCGACACCCCCAGCCCGAGGCTGGGGACCGGAGGATCTGGGTTCGAGGCCAGTCTCAGCTACCTAGTGAGGCACTCCGCAACTTAGTGAGACCCGGTTTCAAAATAAAGAATAAAAATAGAAGTGGGGTGTAGCTCAGAGGTATAATGCCCCTGAGTTCAATCCCTAGTACTACAATAAATAAATAAATAAATAAATAAATAAATAAATAAATAAATAAAATAAAAAACAGGGCTGGAGGTATAGCTCAGAGGTAGAATGTCCCTGGGTTCCATCTCTACTAAAAAAAGAAAAGAAAAGCACAGCCAGATTTTGAAATTGCCCGAGACTCTCCCATGGGCCGTTCTGTGATCTGCTATTTACACCGATTGCTCCATTGCAAAGCGCTTCCCATCCAGAGACAGCCGCCCATCCTTTTCTGTGATGTCTGCCCCAGGGGAATCCTGTGAGACGCTCATGCCACCAGCTCCTCCATGGCGGCCCTCAGGACTATTTCTGGCCTCTTGGAGAATGCGGCCTGGGACACCCTCCATCCCTTCGCTAGTATTTCCCACGACCTGCTCAGCTACAGAGGCCTTTCTGGGTGCTGGGCATAAGCTGTTTGCAGGACAGGGACCTGTGGAGACACCTCCCGGCACATCCCTGAGTGCTCCTTTTGGCTAGGCTGAAGGACACACCTCCCCAGGGACCCAGGCATGACGCTCGAGGGGACCCAGCAGTCCCAAGGGAGGCAGGGAGAGCCAGCCTGGTTCCTGGGCCTGGGCCTCTGGTCCTGTGACCCTTCTTGGCCTCCAGAGCGGGTGCTGGGGCTGGGCCTGGAATATATTTGAAATTGGGCCACCCTAGATGGTCCAGAAGCCCCAGGGCACCACCTGGACCTGCTCTGCCGGGTGCAGCCCTGGCCCAGCATCTGGGAAAGGGCGGGGAGCCCAAGGGCGGCCCAGCCAGGCCCTGCCCCTACCCAGGCCTCCCCCGCCCCTGTCCTTCCATCGCCTCTCCGGAGGGTGCCCAGGTAGCTCCGGAACCCAAAAACCTGTCGGGCCGGTTTTGAGAGCGGGGAAGGAGGAGAGAGGGAGGCTGGTGAAGGATGCACGGCCTGCCCCGGCCTGCTCCGCAATCTCCGCCACCGGAACCCATCCTGCCGGCCCTGCTGCCCACCTGCGCGACCCCGCCATGCGCGTGCGCGGCCTCCTGGCGCCCCTGCTGGGCCTGGGGCTGGCCCTGAGCCTGCCCGGGGCCGCGGAGCGCTGCGGGTCCCTGCGCCCGGTGGAGCACCTGGCCTTCACCTCCGCCGCCAGGACCCGGTGGCTGGCGCCTCGCGTGCGGCCGCGGGGGGCCCTGGACCCCCTCTACGGGACTGTGCGCCGCTTCCTCAGCACCGTGCAGCTCAACCCCTTTCCTGCGGGTGAGTGTGCCCCTCCCCCCGCGGCCCGCAGGCACTGGGTCCCCGGCCAGGGTGTCCCCAGACGCAAGACAGGAGGGCAGGGCAGGGTCCCACAGCCTCCTTCCGCCATTAGTCCTGGGGCCCGGGGGCAGCACCTGGAGAAGGCTCCAGAACCTTCCTGTGTGACCTTGGGCCAGCCCTTTTTCTCTTCTCTGATCTTCAGTTTCTCCTTTTCTATTTATTTATCTACTTATTTATCTGTTTATTTATTTATTTATTTATTTATTTATTTATTTATTTAGTGGAACTAGGGATTGAACTTAGGTGCATTCTATCTCCCAGCTACACCCCCCCAAGCCCTATTTTTTATTCTTTATTTTGAAACAGGGCCTCACTAAGTTGCAGAGGGCCTCACTAAGCAGCTGAGGCTGGCCTCGAACCTGCGATCCTCCCCTCTCAGCCTCCCAAGTACTGGGATTACAAGCGTGCACCACCACGCGCGGCTGCAGTCTCTCCTTTTTAAAGTGGAGGACCTTGCCTTTGAAGTAGGCTGCATTAGACCTGCTGGCTCTGAATCTAGTGGTCCAGGGCTTAGGGGAGGGGCTGCCCAGCTCAGTCCCCACCCCCGCCTTTGCCCAGGCCGCAGGGCCTCCCTGTAGGGTCCTCCCGTAGCCGCACTGAGGCCCAGCAGATAGCCTGGAAGAGCCCTCCTGGGCTGGCAGTGGGGACGGGGCGGGCACAGGGCCGGGCAGTGGCTGTCTCCAAATCCTCAGCTCGGTTCTCTCTCGCAGAGCTGGTAAAGACCCTGCTGAACGAGCCGTCCTCCGTCAAGGCAGATGAGGTGAGAGCCGGCGGCAGGTGCTGGAGGGGGCTCCGGTGAGCCGGAGGGGTCCCCCGGTCCAGCTCAGCTCCCCTCGCTGGAGTTTTGCCAGCGTCGAAGTCTTGGGTGTCCCCCCCTCTCCGTGCAGACCTGGGTCCAAACCCCAGCAGCACCGTCTCCTGGCAGGGGGTTGCAGTGAGCCCCCGACTCAGTTTCCTCATCTGTAAGCGGGGACACCGTGCACCTCCTGCCCAGCTTCCCCGAAATGCGCCCCGTTCCCTCCGCGGTGGAGGAGCCGGGCTGGGCGCGGGGTCGGGACGGCCCCTCACGCCTCGTGGTTCTGCCAGGTGGTGCGGTACGAGGCGGGCTACATCGTGTGCGCCGTCATCGCCGGCCTCTACCTCCTGGCCGTGCCCACCACCGGCCTCTGCTTCTGCTGTTGCCGCCGGCGCCGGCGCTGCGGGGGCCGCGTGAAGACCCTGCACAAGACGATGGCCTACGAGCGAGGCGCCCTCATGGCCTTCCTGCTGCTGACCACGCTCGTGCTGCTGTGAGGGGCGGCCCGGCGGGGGCGGGGGCGGGGCGGCAGGGCTGCGGGGCACCTTGGGAGCACCTGCGTCCTCACCTCCGTCCCTGCAGGGCGGGTGTGATCTGTGCTTTCACCACCAACCAGCGCACCCACGACTACATGGGCCCCAGCGTCGAAGCCGTGCCCGAGACCCTGCTCAGCCTCCAGGCCCTGGTCTCAGATGTCCCAGAGGTGAGCGTCCAGCGACCTCCCCGTCCCTGCCGGCCCCAGGCGGGAGAGAGCAGAGCGCTCCACGGTCTGCGCATCAGAAAGGGGCCCCTCCTCTGCTCCCAGCTGCCGCACTGGAGAAGCAGACCCGGGCACAGCGCTGCGTGTGTAACTGCACCTGTGGCCTCCTGTGTTTGCTTAGGAGTTGCAGGCCGTGGCCGAGCAGTTCTCCCTGCCCCAGGAGCGCGTCTTGAAGGAGCTGGACGGTGAGGGTTGCGCCCCCCCCCCCACACACACACGGCCTGCCCAGGCCCTCCCCTCAGGCTTCCCCCGGGGGGACACCTGGTCGGAGAGCCAGCATGGCGGCCCATCCGCTGCAAGATAGACATGGGGGCCCCCACCCCTGCAGAGCCTGGGGAGCAGGAGGGCTTGGGGGGCTCCTCCGCTCCGGAGGGCAGCCCCGCAGAATGCCCTGTGCCCTCCAGGTGTCGGAGAGAGCATTGGAAACACAGTCCACAGCCAACTCAAGAGCACCGTGTACCAGGTGCTGGCCTCAGTGAACAGCCTGGGCCAGGGTGAGCCGGACGGGGCCGGGGTGGGGGCGGGGCCCAGCAGGTGTCGGGGCAGCCCTCCCCTCCCCCAACCCTGCTGCTCCCCCTCCACCGGTGACTCCCCGCCTCCTTGTCCTGGGATAATGTCAGGCGCCAGGTCAGCTTCCTGGTTTAACAGGCGCCCGCCGCCCGGGGCAGTTTGCACCCGACTGTGGAGGTCAGGGACCTCGGTCCCTGGGGGGCTGGAATGTTCCACTTTTTGCAGGGCTGCTGAGGATGCTGGGAAGTGTGGCGGCGGCTCAGGCTGGGTTCGGGTCTCTCTTTCAGCCCTGCAGGTCTCCGTGGACTCCGTCCGGGCTCTGAACAGCACCTCGGTAGAGCTGCGGGCGGGCCAGCAGGGACTGCAGCCGGCCGTGCAGGGGCACCGGGAGCGCCTGCTCGCCCTGCTGCAGGAGCCCCAGTGTCCGGAGGGCTGTGCGGGGGCCCTCGGCCAGGCGCACAACCTGGAGCTGGGTGCTGACTTCAGCCAGGTGCGGGCCAGGCCGGGATGGGGACCGAGACCTCCGGGGGCGCGGAAGGGCTGCTCTCCCCACTGCCCGGGCATCCAAGCACCTAGCGCCGGGGATCCCCTGAGGCTGATGTCCCGGGTCCCCTTCCCCAGGCTGCTCCTTCCTCCCCAGAGCAGGAGCACCCAAGGTCGGCGGGCGCCACCTTGGCAGTGAGTCAGGGCGCCCCTCAGGCCACACGCTGCGCCCTGACCTTCCCGGGCGTCGCCTCCTGAGTGCCCTCTGCCCTGAAGGGCTGTTGGGGTGTCAGTGGTTCCCAGTTCACACACGAGTACACTCAGGGTTCTGCGGCCTGCAGGCCTCTCCAGAGACGACCCCTCCCCCGTCCAGGTGCCCGTCGTGGACGAGGTCTTGCAGCGGCTCCAGGGCGTCCCAGAGGCCAACTTCTCCAGCCTGGTCCAGGAGGTGAGCGGCCCTGGGCTACCTGCTCGGGAACTCACGAGTGACATTCTGAAGCCAAACGGAACTGAACCGCAGGCTTGATGCCAAAGCCTGCGTGTCATGTGGCGTGGCGTGGCGTGGCGTGGCGTGCGCCAGGTGCCACTCAAGCTCAGGAGGAGGAGCTGGACCTCCAGGGGGCGGGGCCAGTGGGGGCGGGGCCTGGCCAAGCCCCCAGGGCAGGCAGGCAGGCTCTCCCGGGTGGAGGCCATGGGGGAAGGGTACCATGTGAGTCACCTCTCTGCCGGCCCTGGAGTTGGGGAAACAGTGAGTCAGCAGTGCTAGCGGCTGCTTCCAGAAGGGGAAGCTTCCAGAAGGAAGTGGGAACTGCTGCAGAATGGCTCGTTCAGGAGCTGAACTTCTGGAGAGAGAGAGAGAGAGAGATGGCAGCCGGGTGCGGGATGGGTGACTTGACCTCAGGTGTCTAGGAAGGGACGGGGACAGAAAGGAGGGGCTTGCGGGAGTTAGTCAGCTTGGGCCAAGACCAAGCGCAGCCCAGGAAGCACAGAGGAGGGGTGCCCTGCTTCCGGGCTGGGTGGCTTCGGGGTCCCCCCGGTTGGGGTAGGAGGCACACCCCCTTTCGGTCCCACAGGAGAACAGCACCTTCAACAGCCTCCCGCTCTTGGTCTCCATGCAAATGGACAGCGTGGTTAAAGGTGAGGCCCGGCCTGCCTCCGCCCTACCGAGGAGTCCCCGGGTCCCCGAGGTCCATCCCTGGCCCCCTCGTGCCCTCCGCACCCCCTGAGCCCTACCACCTTGCGCAGATCTGAAGAAGGCGGTGACCCAGCAGCCGGAAGGCGTGGGGACGATGGCCGAAGGCTTCCCCGACTTGGAGGCCGCTGCCCGCTGGAGCCAGGCCCTGGAGGCCTTGAAACGGGACAGCCGGCCCTACCTGCAGGAGGTGCAGAAATACGAGACGTACAGGTAACCTACAGGTGCCGGGGCAGGAGGGCAGCCCCGCCCCTCCTCTGCCTCCCTGAGCCCCATCTGCAGCCCGTGCACCTCCACGGCGCTGCGTGGCTGCGTGCCCCGGGTGGGAGCGTGGGGACCCCGTGTCCCACCTGCCCCTCCAGAGCCCGGGCCGCCCCCTCTCAGCAGCCCAAACCCTCTGGCAGGTGGATCCTGGGCTGCGTGCTGTGCTCCGCGGTGCTGCTCGTGGTGGCCTGTAACCTGCTGGGCCTGGGCCTGGGCGTCTGGGGGCTGTCTGCCAGAGAGGACCCCAGCCACTCCGAAGCCAAGGGCGAGGCTGGGGCCCGCCTCCTCCTGGTGTAAGAGGGCTGGCGGGGGGGGGGGGGGCAGATCCCTCGAGCTCCCTTGGACAGCCACTGGCGGAGTCCCGGGAATCCGGAGGCTGAGTTATCCTGCAGGCTTAGTTCCGCCTCTCTGGACTCCCCCTCCCAGCTGGGACTCAGTGTCCTCCTCCGTGTAAGGGGGTGGCAGATAAGAAGCACCCCCAAAGCACTGGTGACAGTGTGGGACCTGGTGGATGCGCTTTCCCACGGAGTCCAGATATACAGCCTCAGAATCCTTCTTAACTCAGTGTCCAGGCAGCACTGCCACCCACACAGAAAGCAGCCTCGGAGGTCGAGTCTGTTTGCCATCCCTAGACTAGGTGGTCTGCGGCCAGGGCTGCTCACCACGCAGGGGTGCTAAGCCGAACAGGCGCGTGCGTGGGAGGGTTGAGATCCACCTATGCTTCTGAGCTCACAGCCTGGAAGGCGCTATGGCCACCTCACAAAGGAACCCTGGTCCAAGTGTCCTTACCACTCCCACCCACTGGGGCGCCGGGCCTGCTGGGGGGTCATGCCAGTGGCCCTTTCGAAGGCCAGGTTCTGGATCAGGTAGCCTCCTCTGGAGGGACGAGGACGGGCAGGGGAGGTCAGGAGTCCTAAGTTCTCTTCTGCCCAGGGGGCCTCCAGTGCCTCTCCTCAAGAGCCTCCGGCTCAGGGCCAACCTGAGGGTCAGCTGGCGGGGGACCTGGGCGGGACAGAGGTCCCTGCGGTCCTCAGCCCCTGCTGTGCCTTCCCAGAGGCGTGGGCTGCAGCTTCCTCCTGGCCGTCCCCCTGATCCTCCTGGTCTTCGCCACCTTCCTGGTGGGCGGCAACGTGCAGACACTGGTGTGCCAGGGCTGGGCCAGCGGAGAGCTCTACGAGGTGGGCAGAGGCAGGTGTGGGCGGAGGGGACGGAAACCAGGGGGCCGGAGGGACAGGGACGCGGTCAGAGAGCCACCAGCAGACAGGGCAGTGGGGAGCCGAAGCCCCTGCGTGCCGCAGGATCAGGACCATCCACGAGCAGACCCCTTTCCTCTCCTAACCCTGAGTTGAGAACCCGGGGGTTCTGGTGCTGATGTTAGCCCTAACCCTAACACCTAACCCCTAATCCTAACACCTAACCCTAA
Source organism: Graphiurus murinus (assembly GCA_004027655.1). Lineage (NCBI taxonomy): Eukaryota > Metazoa > Chordata > Mammalia > Rodentia > Gliridae > Graphiurus > Graphiurus murinus. Next base: position 22,287 of record PVLC010012967.1, on the reverse strand, counting down.
CCCCTAATGCCTAACCCTAACCCTAATCCTAACCCCCAACCCTGACCCCTAACCCTAACCCCTACCCTGACCCCTAACTCTAACCCCTAACCCCTACCCTTAACCCCTAACCCTGACCCCTAACCCTTAACCCCTAACCCTTAGCCCGTAACTCCTAACCCTAACCCCAACCCCTAGCCCTTAACCCTAACCCTAATCCTAACCTCTAACCCTAACCCCTACCCTGACCCTAATCCTAACCCCACCCTGACCCCTAACTCTAACCCCTAACCCTTAACCCTTACCCTTTAACTCTAACCCTGACCCCTAACCCTGACCCCTAACCCTTAACCCCTAACCCTTAACCCCTAACCCTAATCTCTAATCCCTAACCCTATCCCTTAACCCTAACTCCTAACCCTTAACCCCTAACCCCTAACCCTAACCCTGGTAGGCGAGCTGAGGTGCCCACCTGGATTCTCTGCCCCAAACCAGTCTGTCTGTTAGACATCGAGGAAAGGGTCCCCGTAAGGAGTCAGGGTCCAGGGGTAATTTGAGTTGAAGACAGATTAGGGCTGGAATCTCAGGGTTGCTTCGCACCCTAGTCTCTGCTGTGCCAGGGTGGCACCTGGCCCTGGGGTAGGGGGCAGCGACAGCCTTGTCAGCCCCTGCTCAGTGCCCTATTTCTCCCTACCCATGCCCAGTTTGCAGATACTCCGGGAAACTTGCCCCCATCCATGAACCCATCGTACCTCCTGGGCCTGAAGAAGAACATCAGCATCCTCCTGGCCTATCAGTGAGTGGGGAGGGGCTCCTCCTGGCCTATCAGTGAGTGGGGAGGGGCTCCTCCTGGCCTATCAGTGGGTGGGGAGGGGCTCCTCCTGGCCTATCAGTGGGTGGGGAGGGGCTCCTCCTGGCCTATCAGTGAGTGGGGAGGGGCTCCTCCTGGCCTATCAGTGAGTGGGGAGGGGCTCCTCCTGGCCTATCAGTGGGTGGGGAGGGGCTCCTCCTGGCCTATCAGTGAGTGGGGTCACCCTTAGGTGACACCAGCCCCACCTGCTGTCCCCCTCAGGCAGTGCAGGGAAGGGGCGGCGCTCTGGAAGGTCCTGCAGCTCAACAACTCCTACAACCTGGAGAAGCACCTGGATATCAGCCAGGTGAGAGAACATTCCGGAATGCCACAGCAACCTCTCCCACAGGCCCCCTCCTCTGGTCTTGCCGCAGCGAACGCATTGTTACTCTGAACCCGAGAGGTCGGAGGAGCCACTAAGGGTCCCAGCTGTGAGCTCAGGGCCTGGCCGGGACTAGAGCTGGAGGAGGGTCCAGGGATGGGGCTGGGGGCCTGGTACCTGAGGGGAGGCTGAAGCTGGCTCCCAGCCGGGCTCCGGGGGAAGCTAGTGTGGCTGAGGTCGCAGGAGGAAAGGAAGGTGTCAGCGGGCAAGAGGGCAAGGAACAGGGCTCCTGACAGGATGGCTCGGTCGGGGTGAGCGGTTAGGTGGCACTGGGGGAGGAATCGCCAAGCCCTTGCCGACACGTGGTGGCGGCAGGATTCTGTCCCCAGCCTGACTCCCAGGGCCCTGCCTGAACCCCCCGGGACCCTGGCAGAAGCTGCACCAGAAGTTAGAGCCTGGAGCTTGCAACTCGGTGCAGAACCAGAGACCCCTGCCATGCTGGCCGACACCCGGCAGAGACGGATCTAGAACCAAGGAAGGGCTGCTTCACGAGAGGGGGCACGCTTTGAGAATGGGGTTCTGAAGGTGTCGGGGGGGGGGGCCGCAGAACAGCCCCCCACCAGGCCCCAGTGAGGGGGAGGAGAGGTCCTAGGGACACTCCCCCCTCCCCAGCATTCCCCCGCCGCCCACGCAGGGCGCCTGCTAACTCCCGATTCCGCAGCATCCCAAGAAAGCCTTTCAGACCCTCTTGGATCCACTTGCAGCCCCCGAGGGCAGCGCAGTCACACGGCCTGGCCCAGACTCCCCGCCTTCAGCTGTACGGCCCCGGCCGGTCACTTGGCAACGGAGCCTGCTCCTTTAGCATCTTTGTGTGTGTGTGTGGAGGCGGGGGGTGGGGGGGGTTGAACCCGAACCCTGGGGCTACACTCCAGCCCTATTTATTTCTTATTTATTTGTTTATTTATTTATTTATTTATTTTGTGGTACTGGGGGTTGAACCTAGGGGCATTTTACCTCTGAACTACACCCCCAGCCCTATTTTTTATCCTTTATTTTGAAACAGGGTCTCGCTAAGTTGCCGAGGGCCTCACAAAGTAGCCGAGGCTGGCCACGAACCCGGATCCTCCTGTTTCAGCCTCCCAGGTACTGGGATTACAAGCGTGCACCACCATGCCCAGCTCTATTTTTTATTTTGAAACAGAGTCTCATTCTCAGATTGCTGAGGGTCTGGTTGAGTTGCTGAGGCTGTCCTCAAACTTGCGATCCTGCCGTCTCAGCCTCCCAAGTCCTGGGATTACAGGCATGTGACAACACCACCTGGCCTCCTTTAGCCTCTAACCAGACGGGAGGCCCATGGAGCCGGCAATATCCCAGGGCTTGGCCAGGGACACTGCCCTGCAGGTGACAGCTGGCGGAGGAGGCCCCGGGCACAGCCGACTCCATCCCCTGCGACCTGAAGCCACGGTCACTGGGCAGAGAGGTCTCAGCGCTGGTCCTGTGAGGGGAAGAGCCAGGTCACAGAGAGTGTATATGAAGACAGCTTGTGGTTCAGATGGATCAAGGGGTCCTTGGAGGCCATCTGGCCACTTACCTAATGTGACCTCAAGAATCCTGACCCTGAGGCTGGGTGTGATGGTGTACGCCTGCAATCCCAGGACTTGGGAGGCTGAGACAGGAGGAGCACAGGTTCGAGGCCAGCCTCAGCAACGTAGAAAGACCCTGTTTCAAAAACAAAGAATAAAATAAAATGGGTTCAATCCCCAGTCTCACACACACACACACACACACACACACACACACACACACACTCATTCTCAAAGGAGGTAGCAGCCAGCTGGTTATGCAGAGATCAGTGAGACGAGACATGCTTTCGGGCGCTCCAGGAGGGCGGTGCCCACGGCAGGCGTCTCCCACATCTGTCTGTCACCAGTGCCGGAAACACTGCCATAAAACCCCATCTCCAAGAGGGTCAGGACTTTTCTCCCCTGGCGAAGCAGCCTGGGAGGACGGGAGGAGGAGAGCGGACCTGGGCAGCCTTTGGCAAGGGAGCACGCCTCTCCGATTCCAGTTTCTCCTCCGTGAAGCTCGGGCTGACTTCCATGACCCCTGAATCTCTTGCAGTGCTAGTAGGAAAATGCTGAGGGTCTTTCCTGGAAATGCAGTCGAGTCCACTCACTCATTCATTCATTCATTCATTCATTCATTCTATTATTCACACAGTCAAAAAACGTGTCCCTCCCCCGCCACTCTAGATGCTAGGGGTTTGGGAGAAAATAGGTAAACAAAGTCCCACTGTCATGACAAGTCCACAAACATACTTTTGGAGCACCGGGTACTATGGAGGCCTTCAACACGGGATGTGGTCACGAGGCCCAGGAAAGCTGGTTTATATCAGGTGGCCAAGAACAGGCTGCATCATGGCCCAGGAGCCAGATAGGTGTAGGGAGGGCTGGGTCTTGGGCCGGGGGTGCAAGGAGCAGAGGCCTCCTGGGGGCCGGTCTGCAGCAGGGATGTCTAGGCTGGGGGTGCTGGGGAGCCCAGAGGAAAGCCGGGAGCGCCCAGTGAGCCCTCACCAAGGGGAGCCCTACCCGCTCTCTCCCCCCAGTACACCCGCCAGCTGCAGCAGGAGGCGCAGAACTTCCGGGTGGACGTGCAGGATCTGGACCTGCTGAGCCCCGAGGCCCGCCGGGACCTGGAGGCGCTGCAGGGCAGCGGGCTGCAGAACATCCACTACGGCGACTTCCTCCTTCAGGTCAGCGGCGGGTCCCCAGACGCCCCAGCAGGTGGTCACCGGGCAGGGCCCACCCCTCGACCTTCTCTCGTGTCTCCAACCCTGAGCCCCCAGGCCTGCCATGAACGCCCCCTCCTCGAGCCCAGCCCAGTGCGGCCGGCGCTGTTCATGGTCCTGAACCCGTTGCTGCCCACACTGCTGTCGGGAAGGCGAATTTTGTTGTCTGTCCTTCCTTCCTTCCTTCCATTCTTCCTTCCTTCCTTCCATTCTTCCTTCCTTCTTCCCTCCCTCCTTCTTTTTCTTCCTTTCCTCCCTCCCTCCCTCCCTCCCTCCTTTCCTTTCTTCTTTCTTTTTTATGACACTGGAGATTGAACCCAGGATCATTCTACTTCTGAGCTACATCCCCAGCCCTATCTTATTTTTATATTGAAACAGTCCTATTTTTATTGTTATTTTATCTTATTTGAAACAGGGTCTCACTAGGTGGATGAGAGTCTTCCTACTTACTGAGGCTGTCCTCGAGCCTTCGATCCTCCTGTCTCAGCCTCCCAAGGTGTGCAGGTATGCACCACCACGCCCATTGGAAAATGTTTTAAATGAGCTGGGCATGGTGGCACATTCCTGTAATCCTAGTACTTGGGAGGCTGAGATGGGAGGATCACAGGTTCAAGGCCAGCCTCAGCAATTTAGGAAGGCCCTCAGCAACTTAATGAGACCCTGTTTCAAATAAGATAAAATAAAATAAAATAGGGTTGGGGGGTGTAGCTTAGAGATAGAAACCCTCTGGGTTCAATCCCCAGTACTAAAGAAGAAAAAAAAAAAATAGTTCAAACTGCTGCATGTTCCAGAGTGTACGGTTGCAGTGGATTTAGCTGAGTGCCTGTCTTTGACGGGGCTGGGGACTCAGAGGCCCCAGGGAGGCCGGCGAGGCAGATGAGGCGTGGGCCTCCTCTCTTGGTCTTTCCCTTCCACCCTCAGATCCAGAAACCTGTGGTGAAGACCGACGTGGAGCAGCTGGCCAGGGAGCTGGAGGCGCTGGCCCAGGCCCAGGCCCAGGTGAGAGGCATGGAGACCCCAGCGGCAGGTCGGGAGGAGGCCCAGGGTGGAGAGGGTGGGCGCTTGCGTTGGAGTCGGAGCCAGGGCAGAGGCAGGGCCGGAGGGTTTGCTGTATCAGCTCAACTCCTGCTAGCCGTTCGGCATCTCTGGGCCTGGCTTCTTCCTCTGTAAAGCGGGTGCTCCTCCATCTCAGGCCAGATGAGGCCTTTGGTCTGATGGGCACACGTTTCTCTGTGCACTCCAAGTGCGGGATCTTCTGGGACAGGTCCCCTAGGGGGATTGGAGGAGTCAGATATCCTGACAGCTGCCCCCCATGGGGAAGAAATGGCGTTTTGAATTTACAGATATTTAGAGTTTTAAAAGTTCCCTTCGAGACATCTTAGAGAACCTGCAGCAACCATTGTGGTGGCTGGGGCAGGTGACACTCTGGCTCACACAGGTTCTGGGCTAACTGAGGGTGCCCAGCAAGCTCCGGGGCAGGCCCTTGGAGCTTAGGGAGGCCTTGGTTTCCTGCCTCGGGCCTCGCGCTTTCCATCCTTCCTGGGGATGTCGGTTGAAAGGCTGGATTTATTGGCAAATCTCGTCCTGCTGGGGTGGGGAGCCATGCCGATCTTGGTCTGCCTCCAGAGCCATTCTGCGTGGAGGCAGCAGCTGCAAGAGGAGGCCCAGGGCCTTAGGCGTCTCTATCAGGAGAAGATTATCCCCCAGCAGAACCTTGTGGTAAGGATGGGGGCCCGGGGAGTGGGGGGGGCAGCGAAAGGGGGCGGCTCGCCGTCCTCTCCATCCTTTCCCCTAACCTGCCCTCCTCTCTCCTCCCAGGCCAAGCTTAACCTCAGCGTCAGGGCCCTGGAGTCCTCTGCCCCACGTGTCCAGGTGGCTGCGGGGGAGGGAGGGCCGGAGTGGGGAGCCTGCTGGCTTTGGGCCGCACCTGCTGGGTCCTGTACCACTGGAGGTTGAGGGCGCGTGCGGATGGGAAGGAGATGGGGCAGACCGCGGGGGACCACGGTCTTTGGGCCCTAGGTCCTGCCCCGAAGAGCTGAGCATGCTGGGAATTGTAGGTGGGGTGACCAGATGGATGGACGGGGCGGGGGAGGGGACGAGTGGCGGCGCCCCGAGCCAGACACGGGATTGAGACTCCGCTGTCCTCTAGCGGGAAGCCTCAGATGTCCTGGCCAATGTCACTTACCTGAAGCGAGAGCTGCCTGCCTGGGCCGGCCGCATCCTGAGGAACGTAAGTAGGAGGGCAGAGGGCTGGCCCCTAGCCCAGGCGTCCCCTGCAGCCGGGTCCCCTGCAGCCCACACCTCCTCTTGCCTGCAGGAAAGCGAGTGCTTCCTGAGCCGGGTGATGGGCTACTTCTCCCAGTACGTGGCCTGGGTGCGAGAAGAGGTGAGTGGGCTCGAACCCGCCTGGCCTCGAGCAGCTAGGGATCATCCGCCCCTGTGGAGCACTGTGGGGGTGCCCCAGGGCTTCAGGAATGGACCCAAACTCGCCACCCTGGCTCCTGTGGCCTGCTCCCTGGCAGGCCTCTGCCTGCCTGCTCGAGTCTGAGTTGGGCTGGCCGTGGCTCTTTAGAAGGTGACAGCCATACCTGCCGGTGCCTTTCCGTGGCCACGCCCCTTGTCCAGCTTGCCTGGGGCCAGCCCGCAAAGCCCAGCTCCTGTTGCAGGCCCCCGCTGACCACGGCCCTAACCCTGAGTGTGTCTTCGAGTGTGTGCATGTGTGTGCAGGCGTGCGAGGACACGCGTGTGTTGCCTCTCTAGTGAGAACGACTGAGAGCCTAGTGCTGGCACACAGTAGGCCTTCACGCAGGCTGGGGAGTAAACGCGCAGGGTGGAGCGGAGCCAGGGGCCTGTGCATGTGGCCTCATCTCTCTGTGTCGTGGCTTGGGCAAGTGAGCGGTGGCCCCGGCTGTGCCCCTGGACCTCCCCGTTGCACTGCCAGCCCCTCTCGCTGGCTACCTGTGCACACCCGTGGGTCCCGATGTCCACACACGTTTCCCGATGGCACCGCAGGTGACCCAGCGCGTCGCCACCTGCCAGCCCCTGTCTGGAGCCCTGGATAATGGCCACGTCGTCCTGTGTGACATGATGGCGGACCCCTGGGTGAGCGCCAGCGGGGAGGGGGGCCCAGGTGTCCAGCAGGGCTGGGAGGTGCGGCCGCCCTGCCGGGCGAGCTGACCTGGAGCCCCGTTCCAGAACGCCTTCTGGTTCTGCCTGGCCTGGTGTGCCTTCTTCCTCATCCCCAGCATCGTCTTTGCTGTGAAGACCTCCAAATACTTCCGGCCCATCCGGAAACGCCTCAGGTGAGGGGCGGCCAGGATCCCTGGGGACGTCTCTGGGGGGTCCCAGGGTGAAGTCTTCACGGCCTCTGGGTGCAGTCCCCTGCCACAGGTCCCCCCAGGCCCTGCCAGGCAGAGAAGGCTCGTGGCAGAGCCCCGAAGAGCTGCACCAAAGAGCCCTGGGGCTGGGAGTCCTCCACGTGCCTGCCCAGCTGCTCCAGCTCCTCCCAGCCCCCGCGGGGCCCCAGCAATGTCAGACTCTGTGCAGGGCCGGGGTTCCCCCTGGGGACTCACTCGCCTTCCTTACCCTGCTACAGTTCCACCAGTTCTGAGGAGACCCAGCTCTTCCACATCCCCCGGGTCACCTCCCTGAAGCTGTAGGATCCGTGGGTGAGTGTCCAGGGCCCCTCGGCTCCTGGGTGCTGCGGCTGGGTGGGGAGGGGCTGGGCTCTGGGGTCTCCAGGGCCCAGGAGGGCGGGAGGCTCCTGGGTTTCGGGGGCCAGTCCAGCGGCGGTGCTGACAGGCTCACGTCCTTCTTCATCCCTGACAGGGCACAGCGACCCCAGGGACTGGCCATCTGCTTCTCGACTCTGCCTGAACCAGAGGACTTTGGTCGCTCCTGCCCCAGGCCCGGGCCGACCCCCAGCTCCAGCTCACCTGACCCCATCTACCCGCCCCTTTCCGCCCTTTCCTGCTCGCAAACCCCTTCGCTCACTCCCTCAAACCACACTTTACTTCCACTGAGCCACAGAGCAAACAGGTTCTTCCAGGTGTCTGGCCCTTAGCCCCCTTGCTGCAATGTATGAGCACTGGGAGGGCCTGCCTCCTCCTGCGGAAGCCCTTCCCCAGCCCTTGGGGACACAGCAGCCCTGCCTAATCCTGCCCCCACGATGTCTGCCCACTGCCCAGGCCCCTCTGTTCTTCTCTAAGCTCTTGCGTCTCGTCCTCACCTGGCTCCCCTCTGTCGCTCCCCAGCCGTCCCCCTCCCTCGGGGGTGGCTTTTGTCCCCTCTCACCTTATCTCTCCTATGACCTTGCCAGCCCCCAGCCAAACTAACCGGGTAAGCCCACCCGCAGGCAGAGGTCCCCAATGCCCAGGGCCGGGCTGGCCTCTGGCTCTGCCTGGTGCCCCCTCCACTGCCCTAGGCCCCCCGCAGGCTGAGCTTCCCTGCCCGCACCCCAGGTTAGAAACAGTAGTGCCGCCCCACTCCTGCCTGAGCGCCCCCTTCCCCCAAAGGCAGCGTCCTCCGCTGATGGCCGCCAGCCCTCCCAGGCTGGATCCGGTGGTCAGAACGGGAGTTTGCCCTTCCCCTTCTGTCCCCAGCCCACCGGGGGGTCTTCACTCCAGGAAGAGGAGATGGCTACGTCTCAGCTCCATTAAAGTGTTCTCACCTCCCTAAGCCTTCCTTTGGGGTCCTTGAAGCCAGGGTTCCCAGACTGGGGCCCCGTACGTTTAGGAGAATTCCAAGGCCTCTTCTGACTTGGGGCATCCAGGGATTGTTCTGGAAATCGGCAGATGGGGAGCAGGCAGACCTGGGGCACGGCCCGGCTCTGATGTCTGCGAGCTGAGGCCCCTTCAGCACAGAACCTGGGTCCCTGGACCTCGGTTTCAACTTTTTTAAGATGGAGAAGATAGAACCTCTGGGGAGTCTGTAAAGATTGGATATGCTAATGAGTTGAGGACTGTGAAGATGGAGTATGCTAATGAGTGGGAGGGCCATGGAGATTGAATATGCTAATGAGTGGGAGGGCTCTGGTGGTTGAATATGCTAATTGTGGGAGGGTTGTGGAGATGGGGTATGCCAATGAGTGGGAGGGCCATGGAGATGGATATGCTAATGAGTGGGAGGGCCATGGAGATAGGATATGCTAATGAGTGGGAGGGCCATGGAGATGGATATGCTAATGAGTGGGAGGGCCATGGAGATTGAATATGCTAATGAGTGGGAGGGCCATGGAGATAGGATATGCTAATGAGGGGGCTCTGGAGGCTGAATATGCTAATGAGTGGGGGCTCTCAAGGTTGAATATGCTAATGAGTGGGGGCTCTGAAGATTGAATATGCTAATGAGTGGGATGCCCTGGGCTGGGGCCTGGCACAGAGCAGAGGCTGGCAGGTGGGAGGGCTGCCCCATGCCACGGCCACGGCAGAGATGAGGTCAGTGCAGGTACAAGGGACAGGGGAGATGGGGCCCTATCCAGAGGCCAAAAGCCTTTAAGATGATGGTCTGCTGAATCACAGAGAGGATCTACGTTTTTATTTGGAACAGGTCTGTAGGTTGATGAGAGTCTCACTCTTTGCTGAGGCTGTCCTCAAACCTGCAATCCTCCTGTCTCAACCTCCCAAGTACTGGTATTACAGGCATGCACTACCACACCTGGCTCCTACATCAGATTTAAGTATCATATATACATTCTACATATTAAATATATATATATTAAATAAGCATATGTAACTCAGCTGTTCAAAATATGTGTGTGTCCACATGTGTACACACACACACACACTCATTTCGAGCTGCTTTCTAAGTTATGCTTAGCTAAGAATTTGGTCCAAATAACGTCATCCACCGCTTTCAGAAGTGGTGGTCCTAACAATCGACTTCCCTGTTCCTCTTGGGAACTGTGAAGCGGCTGAATTCGAATTTGGTTTCCAGAAATGTGGGTGCAGCCCATGGAGCTCTGGCTTTGCAAAGGAGCTTGTTCAGAGATAGACAGACAGACAGACAGATGCTGTAGGTACTTGTCATCTGGGGCTGGAATGTCACTCAGCAGTTTACAAAGAGGCAGAGACAGAGAAAAGGAGATGGCCTGGTAGCCTGGTTTTAAAATGCTGGGATCCTAAGACGCAAAGGCCACTTCCCGTGTGAACGGAGCCCTTGGCGGCCCCGTCTCATCTGTCATCGTGACAGTCTCTGGAAGGCGAGGGCCGTCCCCTGTGCCTTCAGGAGGTTACCTGGCTGGTTCAAGGTCACGTGAGTTGGATTTGGGTCCCAGGGCCCCGCCCCAGGGGAATGCCCCTTCATGAGCTGCGGTCCCGTCCCTGGGGGCCTGCAGGAGGGAGGCCCTGCTCCAGGGAGATCGGAGCCAAATGTCCTCACTGTCCCTCTGGTAAGAGGGATGACAGATTGGAGCCCTGGGAGTTCTGCCAACCGCTCCACCTGGCCACCCCGCACAAGCCCTGGGGCAGATTCTGCCAAAGAGACGCCGCACGGGCCAGGGCATGTGAGGTCCCAGGTGGGGCCCGAGCAGCTTGGGCTGGCTTGAGGCGTGCAGAGAGAGAGGGCCACATGGCCGAGGGGAGAACCCTGTGAGTCTATAAATAAATAAATGAATTTATTTATTCAGTTATTTATTTATTTAGGCACTGGGGGTTGAACCCAGGGACATTCTACCTCCAAGCTACACCCTGAGCTCTTTTATCACTTTTTATTTTGAAACAGAGTCTCACTAAGTTGCCGAGAGTCTCGCTAAGTTGCTGAGGCTGGCCTCGAGCCTGCGATCATCCTGTCTCAGCCTCCCAAGTCCTGGGATTACAGGTGTGCGCCACTGTGCCTGGCTAACATGTATTTATTGTGCTTAGGGTATAAAGTAGGAAGCGTGATAAGGACTTTGCCTGAATTAACCAAGAGGGAGGCATCGATTCTTTGTTCAGAAAATTAAGGCGCAGAGACTAGGTGTGGGCAGTGCTTACCCAAAGGAGGCCACTGATAATGGCGGCTTCCGGGCTGAATCGGAATCAGAGTTCTCTGCAGCCCGGGGCCCTGCTCAGGGGAGTCACGGACAGTGTCCCTCTTCCCCAGCCTCCAGAGCCAGGGCCCCCTCACTCCTAGACCCTATCTGTCTCACCCAACGCTGGTGGCCAGCCTGGCCCACCCGCGGTGTGCTGCTGGACCAAAGCCCCTTCTCTGCGGTCCCCAATCCTTCCTCAACTGTCCAGATGTGCTCTCCCAGGACCATGCCGCGCCCCTCCCTCTTACAGATGCGGCCTGTCGGAGTCCTGAGCAAAGACGGAGGCGGTGTGTGGGGCGGTGGCCACGCCGGTCCTCACCTGTGCCTACAGGTGATGCGGGATCTAGGGAAAGAGCCGTGGGAGCGCCACGCTGAGGGAGCAGATGCCGGAGAGAGAGGACCGGCGTTTTAGGGGAGGGGAGCTGAGCCCCGGGCTGAGATGAGGAGGTGACCTCCCTCCCTGCCTCCCTCCCTGCCTTGCTTCAAAGCAGAAGGGAGGTGAGCTTGAAGAGCCCTGACAGCCTCACTCACGGGGGCCTGAAGTTTGAGGGACGTAGACCCGTGCGTCACATCTCCCCACAAAGTCCAGTGGCCGAGAGGAGCTGGCTGCTTCTGCCACAGATCTAAGGGAGGCCTGGCGCCTGGTGGAGGGAACGGGCCTCGGCCAGAAGGTGGCAGGTGTGCAGCCTGCTTCGGGAGCTCCGGAGTCCCCCTGAAAACCACCAGCCAGGGGGACGGCGGGGAAAGTGCCCGGCAGTGAGCAGGCTCTGAAGACCCATGCATGTGCCCCAAAGAGAAAGAGGTAGAAGCCAGGCATGGCAGTGCACACCTGCAATCCCAGTGCCTGGGAGGCTGAGAGAGGAGGATCGCAGGTTTGAGGCCAGCCTCAGCAACTTAGTGAGACCCTGTTTCAGAATAAAAAAATAAGTAGGGCTAGGGGTGTAGCTCAGAGATAGAACGTCCCTGTGTTTAATCCCCAGCATAGAAGGAGGAGGAGGAGGAGGAGGAGGAGGAGGAGGAAGGAGAGGGAAGAAGGAGGGGGAGGAGAGGGGGAGGGAAGGGGGAGGAGAAAGAAAGGGAGGGGAGGGGAGAGGAGAGGGAGGACGAGGAGGAGGAGAAGAAAGAAGAGGAGGAGGAGGAGGAGGAGGAGGAGGAGGAGGAGAAAGAAGAAGAGGAGGAGGAGGAGGACTCATCATCCCAGGCCCGTGGGGTTGTACAGGGCTCGGGAGAGCTGGCTCAAGAGACTTGAGGCACCAGAGGAAGGCCAGCTCAACCCCTGCAGGTGGCTCTGGTCCCTGCCGCGCCAGCTCCGTGTCACGTGACACATCTAGGGGAAGCTCTTCTGGGCCACCAGCATTTTCGGAGCTCCTGTGAAGAGAGAGTCCTCTTGGGTACTGAGACCCACCTCCACCCAGAGCGGCCTTGCCCCAGGTGGCGGCCCCAACCGAGCAAAGCACCCCTCTCGTCCACGTCCTCAGCCAGGGCCCAACGAACCGGGGGGCCTGAGGAGAGGGCCCAGAGGAAGGACTGAGCTTGGGCCTGGGGTGGTGGGGGCGTGAGCAGGAATCCAGGGGTGGGGTGCCCGTGAGCCCCTGGCCTCCTCAGCTAGCACACATCCTGACGGACACAGAACAGCCTCCCCCACCCCCCGGCCTCCAGTCAGCTCTGCCTCCCCACTTCCACACTCCCACCCTGGCTCCTTGGGGGGAACCGGCCTGAAACGCACCAAGCCCTAACCACAGGGCCCTCCCGTGGCCCCCCTTAATCTTTTGGGGGGCCCGGTGTGCCTCTGAAGAACCTTCCGAAACGCTAAGGGTCTCTCTTGGGGGACGTCTGCCAAGGCCCAAGCAAGGAGGCCAGAAGCCCGGTGTCGGGCCCCCACCAGAATGCTGGCGGTCCTGGGGCCCAAGCAGGAGGGGGGCCGGGTGTCACGAGGACCTGGTGGGGTACTCACGCCCCACTTGTGTGTTTTAGGAGGGGTGCCCACCCGCATGGTACCTACCCTGGGAGGTTCCTTCCCGAGGCTGAGGCCCTGCGGGGGCCGCTCTGTCTCAGCTTGCTAATTCCCAAGACAGCGTCTCTGGGGAGCAGACTCTTCGCAAGTATGCCAAGCAGGGCCTTGGTGCTCTCAGGGGTGGCGCTGGCTGCAGGGTGGGCTCACCGGATCCTGCCTCCCCGGGCTGTGCCTGGCCCAGGTCCTGTGATCAGCCAGTGTCCGAGCTGATGCATGAAACTGGGCATTACTGGCCGGGAGGACCTCGCCACGGTGCTGTCTTGGAGAACAGAGGGACGGGACAGCCTTTAGGTACTGTCACCTCCTTGGCTTGCCAGGTTTTGTTTTTTTTAATGTGATACCAAGGATTGAATCCAGGGGCATTTTACCTCTGAGTTACACTCCCAGTCCTATATCATTTTTTATTTTGAAACATATTCTCACTAAGTTGCTGAGGTTTTGATGTAGGATAGGAGAAATAATTAGGCAGAAAGGAGACAAATGGGAAAGAAAAATACAGATATCACTTTAATGTAAACACCTGGAACTGAAGCGCGACAGCCTCCATTCCACCTTTGGAAGTTCCTTAGGCCCTGCCCCCACCTAAGAGCCAGGACAAAGGACACTGGAAATTTACAGCTAAGGGCAGACCCATCTTGAAACCTGAGAAAGAGGAAGGACTCAATTTGGACCACCTACTCAATTTGCGCCCACCAATTCCTGAAGAAGGAGGAGGTTCAGACCTCTTCTGGGCCCAGCCCTCTTAAAAGCCTATAAAGGAAAGGAGTAAACCATGCCTCGCTCTCTTGGGACCTGGGAAGCGCATCAGGACAGGAAGATGCCAGCTCACATGTATTTCTCCCCTTTCCATTATTCTCCTAAATAAATTCCTACTTTTTGTTCCTAAATGGCACGTGTTAAAATTCTTTTTATCACGGATGCCAAGGACCCACGTGTGGGACTGGGTATCCCACAACAGTTTCACTAAGTTGCTGAGGCTGCCCTTGAACCTGTGATCCTCCTGTCTCAGGCTCCCAAATATTACAAGTGCGCACCACCACACCTGGCTTGACACATCTTTTTTTGTTGTTGTTGTTGTTGTTCTGGGGATTGAATTCAGGGGTATTCTACCTCTGAGCTACACCTCCAGCACCATTTTATTCTTTTATTTTGAAGCAAGTTCTCACTAAGTTGCGGAGGGCCTCACTAAGTAGTTGAGGCTGGCAGGAACCCGAGATCCTCCTGTCTCAGCCTCCCAAGTACTGGGATGACAAGTGTGCGCCACCACGCCCGGCTTGGTACATCTTTTAATTTTGGGGTCTCCCCGTCTTTATGATAGAGAGAAATAATGACGCTTTTCTCCCAGGGCCACAGTGGAGACGCAGCGTGTCCAGCAAGGGCTTGCTTGTGAGAGTTGCTTACCGAGCAGGGCCCTGGCCCAGAGATGCCCTTGACCTCGGGGGGAGGACCAGGCGCACCCCTCTTCTATCCAGAAGGCAGCCATGGACTGGAGGTCTAGGGTCTGCCGAGCCCGTTGTCCAGAGTGAGCCCCAGCCGGTCCTGCTGTCCTGTCCAGGGACACCAGGTTGCCACGTCCCTCTGGGACAGCCCTCCGTGCCTCAGTGGGCCGGCAGCTCCAGGCCATTCTCTTTCCCTGAGGATTCGAAAGCTGCAGCTAGTTGGCTGGCTCACAAAAGAGAGTGGTGGGGGAGGACCTGGGAGCGTGAGTGTCTCCTGCGAGCTGGAAGGAGGGGGCGTCTCAGGGCTCTGTTTCCATGGGAACCGCGGCACAGACTGGCTCCTCAGGGCACAAAGGGGGACTTGGCAGAGGTCTCAGGCACCTGCTGCCAGTGCCTTCCCGAAAGGCCGAGAGGATGCCCAGGAGGAGCCTGCCCTCCCAGGGGCCGGAAGGACCCCTCCCGGGGACGCCCAGGTGCCCTCCCAGGGGCCGGAAGGACCCCTCCCGGGGACGCCCAGGTGCCCTCCCCCACCCTTCCTCCAGCACTGCGCCCCCCCCAGGGGATCTGAGTTCCCGAACTCAGAGTGAGGGGGGACCACGGCACTCGGGAAGCATGCCCAGCTCCGTGCGGGGTGACGGCATGGTGACCAGGAGTGGGGAGGGACAGAGGAAAAGGGCAGAAGGACTCCCCTGGTGTCACCCCGGCCATGCAGCCTCAGCTGTTAACTCCCCCGAGTGGACAGCAAGCCCCCACCTGAAGCCACTGGGGACCGGTGAGCCCGGGGCTGCCAGGGGCGGGGGGCTCCACCTCCAGGGCTCCCTCCGTCCTTGGGGACCCCCAGATGTCTGAGGGACACACCACGTCGTGTCTGAGAAGAGGGGCAGGCAGGACGGGGAAGGGGCTAGCCTTTCCTGGAAAATGGCTCTGGGGGGCCCCCTTCTTGGGGCAGGAACTCGGCGGTGGGGGGCTCCTTTCCCCAACCCCAGCTCCCTGCACCCCCTGCCCCAACCTTCCACCGCGACCCAGAAAGAAGGAAGGGCGCGGAGCGTGGGTGTTGGAGGCGGATGGGTGGCAGGGGGCACGGGGAGGCCAGGAGAGCCGGCCGAGGGCCCAGGCTGGCGGAGGGGGCGGATGGGAAACACGGAGACAGAAGGGAGCAGAGCCAGCGAGGAGCAGAGCAGGTGGGGCCGCGGCAGCAGGGAGGGAGGACGGTGGGCGGGGCGCGGAGCAGCACCCGGCGGCGGGGTGGGCGGCAATTACGTCTGGGTCCCAGCAAACATGAGGCAGCTACCGGCCGGCCCGGACAGTCCTGTTCTCCGGGACTGCAGCGCCGGGAGTTCAGCGGCAGCTCCTGTCCGCAGCCGGCGGCATGCAGCGGGCCAAGGTAGGCATGGCAGGGCAGGGCAGGGCAGGGCTGGGCTCGCTCGGGTGTGTGTGGGGGACTTCTCTGGGCTGGGGAGCCCCCCTCGGGGTCCTATGGTGTCTTCCCTTCTTTGACCCAGCCCCTGCTGTTCCCTAGAAGGTGGCTTTGGGAAAGGAAGTGTCCTGGCTGGGAGGCTGCGCTCCGAGGCTCCTTTGGATGGAAGAGGCTGTGGGTGTTTGTGGGAGACAGCTGAACAGAAGGTGGCCGGTCCTGCTGGGCTGGGTCTTGGGGGCAGGGCTTCCCCAAGCCTTTAGGGTTGGCAGAGGCGGAAGTATGGGGGGCGTCTTATTCTTGGCAGCTGGCCAATGAATGCATCTTTTAATTAATCATTCAAGTAATTAATGAATGCCTACTTCTTCCAAAAGGGGTATGAGAGCCAGGTGTGGTGGCCCATGCCTGTAATTCCAATATTTGGGAGGCTGAGATAGGAGGATCGCAGGTTCGAGTCCAACCTCAGCAAACTTAGGAAGACCCTCAGCAACTTAGCTAGACTGAGTTTCAAAATAAACAAATGAAAAGGGCAGGGGGCAGGAGGGTGTAGCTCGGAGGTACAACGCCTCTGGGTTCAATTTGCAGTACCAAATAAAAGGGGGGGGGCCTCTGAGACCCCCTAACAAGGATACACCAACAGTTCCCTCTGAGAGGGGGTGCTGGGAGATTGGGGAGGAAGCAAACACCCAGTACAGAGTTCAAGAAATAGTGATGGGTGAGGAGAGGGTGAAGGAGAATTAAATACGGAAGAACGAGGGTAAGAAAAATGAGCCCCCCCCCCCACCGCGCAGAGCCGACCTTCCAAAGACTCACCCTGCAAGCAGGCGGTGCACGTGTCTAGAACAGGCTTGGTTTGGCAGAGGGGCTATGAGCCAGGATTCGGTCTGGCTCCCCAAAACAGAACACCCCGGATGGCAGACGTTAGAAGGAGGCCGGCCGCTTGCATTTTTCCTCCTGCAGAAGTCTCTGGAGTCAGCAGAGGCCTGGCGCGGAGCCCCAGAGCCGCAGGGACCCGAGCTCCATCTGTCTCACTGGTCCCATCTTGAGGTGGCCTCAAGGGCCAACACGGCTGCCGGCCAGCACGTGCAGAGAGCAGTAAGGAGCAAAACAGCAGGGCGAAAGGACCCCAGGGAAGTCAGGGTCTTGAGAGTTGGAAAGACAGGGGTGGGGCTGGCGTCTCCCAGTACCTCTGCCCGGGCGGTGGCTTCCCACCTCTCTTCTACCCAGGAGGACAAGTACCCCGAAGAGGACTGTGGCTGCTTCAGGTCACACTGTCCCCAGAACCCAGGCTGCCCCTGCCCTGCCTGTTCCGTGTCCCAGGGAGGCCAGGAGGGCCAACCCAGGTGGCGACACAAAGCTTGAGGGCACGGTGCGTGTCAGGGCACGTTGGAAAGGGGCTTTCCGAGCCAGACGGGGTGGTGCGTGCCTCTCATCCCCAATACTTGGGAGGCTGAGACAGGAGGATTGCAGGTTTGCAGCCAGCCTCAGCTACTTAGTGAGGCCCTCTGCAACTTAGTGAGACCCTGTTTAAAAAAGAAATAATAATAATAATAATAAATAGGGCTGGGGCTGTATGTAGCTCGGAGGTAGAATGCCCCTGGGTTCAATCCCCAGTACCGCAAAAAAAAAAAAGAAAAGAAAAGAAGGGGTGCTTTCTCTCCTGTCACCTCAAGTGTGCCCGGCAAATACCAGACAGAAAGGGAGAAACTGGCACTTTATCCAAGGCTGGCACACCTGCAGCCCGGGCCACGTGTGTCCTCAAGGTCTGTGTGAACTGCCGCTGCACTGGCGCCTCCACCTGCGACTCGGTCCCCGGCAGGGCCATGCGGCGCGTCCCTGTGCCTCGCAGAGGAGGGGTCTCTGCGGTCAGGCTGCGCCAACACCAGCTCCGTCCAGCAGCAGAGGACAGGTGGTCACCTGCTAGGCTGGCCACCGCTGCCCCCTGGCAGGTGGCAGAGTGAGTGACCCGAGTCCTGCGGGCACATCGGCCCTTCCCTGGGTCACTGTGACCCCCTTTCCCGTCCTCTACCCTCCTCACAGCCAGCTAGGGATCTAGACGTGTGACAGAAAGAAAGTGGAGAGGTATGCTGACCTCTGCCCTCCCCCCAGCCCACCACCAGGCCCCTCTGGGGATTCCCAGGAGCAGGTGCAAGACCCCAAATATGGCCTCTGTGAGGGAGCGGGCACCCTTGGCTTCTGAGGCAAAGAAAGAATCGGGGAGAGAAGTTGGCACTTCTCCCCGGGGGCAGAGGGAGGGCCCGGCAGCAGTGGCCCTGCACGGCCGGCCCCCACTCCCCGCCCCAGCGCCAGCTGATGTGTCCCAGAACAGGTGTATGTGTCATGTAAGCAGCCCACGTCCCAGAACGCCACAGAGCAGTGAGTGACAGGGAGGGAACCGAGGGCTGGGGGGGGGGGGCGCTCAGCTCAGGGCCTGGCCCAGCCTCCCTCCTTGGCCGGCCTGGGCCTGGGCTCCTCCCCAGCTCTGCCTTCCTCTCCTGCCTCAGCACGTGGGCAGCGCGGCTCTCTGCAGGTGATCTGAGTCCCCCCCGGGCCTGTGGCAGGCCCCCTCGCTCAGACGCCCCGGGCAGCGGCCAGAGGCAGCCAGGTTCCAGCCCCGCCGGCGCCCTAGCCACTGGGTTGGGCCTGCCCCTCTCTGGGCCTCAGTCTCTCCATCTGAGCCTGAGATACATGCCCGCAGCCTCTGCTGGGCTCCAGCCTCCAGCACGGCTAAGAGGGAGGGGTTGGGAGGGCCCCGCTGCAGCTCTCCCGCGCCCCCCAGAGCACCGACAAAAGCCCACTGGCCCGGCCCAGCGCCCCCGTCCTTACCTCTCCTGGCAGGAGAGGAAGGCAGCCTGGCTGTCATTAGGCAGCTCTGGGCTCCGTACTGACCCCTACCTATGGCTGCCGTGTGTCCTCCGACAAGTGACTTAACCCCTCTGCGCTATGGTCCCTTCGATTTCCCGGGGAGACCGGTTCAGCCTGGCCCCGGTGCTCAGCTCTGTTGATGGCAGGGACGTTGATGTGTGGGTTTTTTTTCTGGTTGCTGAGTAGAGCCAGGGAAAGAGGTGTAAAGGGGTGACAGGCCAACCCCTGGTTAATGTGACGGCCTGATCGTCGGCGTGGGGGGCTTGTGTCTTGGAGGAGTTGACAGCCCGTTCTTCCTTCATCTGCTCCAGTGCTGTGGGAGGGCTGAGACCGTGCGTGCGTGCGTGCGTGCGTGCGTGCGTGTGTGTGTGTGTGTGTGTGTTACATGTGTGTGCACACGCTCACCTGCCTTCATCCGCAGGGGACCCGTGACCGTCTCAGTGGCCCCCGACAAGATGAGCTACCGTGCCCGGGGCTGGGAAGCCGGCTCCGGCTCGCAGCACCTCCCCACCCCGAATCCTGGGGGCCCGCACGCACGACACAACACCCACCGCTGTTTCCTGCCATCTGTCCCAGGCGATGGAAATAGAGCAACGGCACGTGGGTGCTGGCGAGACAACCTGAGCCGCGGCGGCCCCTGTGGACGCGAGACAGGCCGGCCCCGCGTCTGAGCCGGCCTCGACGTCCCCGGCTGGCCCAGGACCTGCTAGCCTTGGGGCTGAAGAGCCTGGCTCCGCTTCCCTCCACAGACAAGGCCCAGAATTTTCCCTCTGGTGGGACAAGCATAAACCTTAGCCGCACTTCCAAACCCACCCAGGAGCACTGTAAAAACAGGGCAGCCCAGGCCGGGCGTGGTGGCGCACACCTGGAATCTCAGTACTCTGGAGGCTGAGACAGGAGGATTGCAGGTTCAAGGCCATCTGGGCAACTCAGCGAGACCCTGTCTCAGAATAAAAACATAAAAAGGGCCAGGAGTGTGGCTCAGTGGTAGAGCATCCCTGGGTCCCATCGCCAGTAAACACACCACACACACACACGCGCACCACACACACACACACACACCCTAGAACAGTACAACAGCCAGGCCCCTCTGAGTCAAATAATAAAGCCCCAAGACGGGCAGACCACGGGGAAATCTTCCAGACAATTCAGCTAAGAAGAGCCAGCTGGACCTCGCTGCTGCAGTTACTGGCCGTGGACTTGATCTTGCCCTCCTGCAGCATGGTGAGAAACAGCTGTGGCCTCCTGCAGGGGGCTTTGCCACTGCCACCACCACGCCTAACTCCCCCTAACCCTGGAAGAGTAGGCTTTTTTTTTTTTTTTTTGTACTGGGGATTGAACCCAGGGGTATTCTACCTCCAAGCTTGTAAATTTTTTAATTTAGAAACAGGGTCTCGCTAAGTGGCTGAGGCTGGCCTCAAACCTGAGATCCTCCTATTTTGGCCTCCCCAAGTATTGAGATTACAGGGGTGCTCCCCAGTGTGTAGCACAGCCTGGATATTTTCATTGGGGTTTTCCAGAGACTTCTGTGACCCCCAGACATGCACTCCAACCCCACAAGTCACCTCTGCCAAGACTTGTCTGGGCTGTTTTTGGGGTGCTCTGGAGCCATGGACTAACCCAGCTGCTTGAGGGTTTGTTCTTGCCGTACCCTGGAGGTCTGACCCCATCTTCATGCCAGACGTGTACCCCCGGGAAGAAGCCGTGCCCTGCAGGGCGGGGCAGTGGGCTGGGGGCAGAGGACCACGCAGTGGGATGTCGGTCGAGGTTATGGGGGCTCATTTCAAGTGACCCGGCCTCCCCCATAAGGTGTGGTGCCATCTGTCACGATGGTGGTGTCTGGTGCCGTCTGGGCCATGATCAGGGAAGGTGGGGCAGCTCTACTTGCCACATCTCCATGGGGACAGGTTCCTCAGTAACGGGGTGTCACCCTGACCCTCAGCGCTGCCTTCACATCAAGCAGGTCCTCAACACCTGTCGTCCTAGCAGCCCCACCCCCACCCCTCTGCCCCTGCGCAGTCAGCGCCCGTCCTATTTTGAAACAGGGTCTCGCTAGGCTGATGAGAGTCTCACTACTTGCTGAGGCTGACCTCGAACCTGCCATCCTCCTGTCTCCGCCTCCCTGGGATTTCTGGCAAGGGCCACCATGCCCAGCTTCTCCACCCTCTTAAAACCATTAGCATAAGACTTTGGGGATTAACTAGCTGCAGGAGTGTGGGGACAAATTATACGGACTGCCACAAAAACAAAACAACAGGGCTAAATTCTCACCGTCCTGTGCCGCCTGCCAAGCCTGGAGGCCACAGGTGAGGGGACGGGCCCTCTCCCTTTACAGGGGTTGGTGACAAGGAGCCAGGGCGGGGCTAAACCATCCCCCAGACCTTGGAGAAGCATCCCCCGGGAGTCAGTGACCCCACAGTGACCCCAGGCCAGCCCTTGCCTGGACGCACCTGATGCCGAACAGGTCGGGACAGTCCCTGTGAAGGCAGGGAGGACGCACACCTGGCGGTGTGTGGAGGGGAACCTTTGGGGCTTAGGGAGGATGTGAGAACGAGCTTGTTCCAGGATCTGGGCTTCAGTGGGTGATGCGGTTAGTTTGGGGAACCTCCAAAGGTTGGTGTGAGCATTAAATAAAATAACCTTTCCTAACACGAAACGCAGTACTGCACACAGTAGGTTTATCACCCTGTCCTGGGGCGCCCTTTCGGTCCCCCAGACCCCACAGGCCAGGGAGACTTGGAGGGAAGCTGAGACTTGCTCCTCACCCGCCTGGGGTGACAGGCAAAGAGCAGCCCAGCTGCCGGTCGTGTCTGCCCTTGAGGGGATTCTTTCGGCAGCCTCACTGGGGTCCTTGGTCCCGGGGCAGCCTAGGGCCATCTCTGGGTCGTGGCTCAGCACGCCTGCCCCACCAGGCGGGCCAGCAGGGACTCTGCGGACCCCAGGAGCCAGATCTGGCTTCGCTGGTCTCTGCCACCCAGCCCTGGCTGTCCTTCACCAGGTGAAATGAGCCGGCTTGAGGCAGGAGGATGGCACGGAGAGACATTCCCCAGCGAATTAGGGGGCGCCTCAGGGCTCACCCGGTCATTCGTGAATATTTATTGAGAGGCATGTGTGTAATACTCTTTTTGTGTGTACATGAGAATTTGTGTGTGTGTGTGGTGGGGGGGTACTAGGATGGAACCCAGAGGCGTTCTACCTCCAAGCTACACCCCCAGCCCTATATTTTTATTCTTTACTTTGAAACAAGGTCTTACTAAGTTGTGGAGGGCCTCTCGAAGTAGCTGAGGCTGACCGTGAACCCACGATCCTCCTTTCTCAGTCTCTCAAATACTGAGATTACAAGTGTGCACCACCATGCCCAGCTTCACGAGACTATTTTTAATTGAAGTTTTTAGCCATGCGTGGTGGCACACACCTGTAATCCCAGTAATTTGGGAAGCTGAGACAGAAGGATAGCAACTTTGAGGCCAGCCTCAGCATTTTAGTGAGACTCTCCGCAGCTTAGTGAGATCTTATTTCAAAATAAAAAATAATGATCATAAGGGGGTGCAGCTAAGAGGTAGAATGCCCCTGGACTCAATTCCCAGTAACCCTGTAATTTTTTTTT
>PVLC010012966.1:0-42936 GCA_004027655.1 Graphiurus murinus | reverse complement strand
GTGTCTCTTCCCTTTTTGTTATTTTGTCCCAGTAACTTAGTGGGACTCTGACTGGAGCCCAGCCACCAGCGCTGACAACAAAGCCCTCCAGAGGCACCTGCTTTCTTCTCCACACGAAGCGCCTCGTCGGCTTGGCATCCCGTGTCTCCTGCTTCAGCCCGGAGCCTGGCATCCCACAGGAATACATGTGCTGTGTACTGTCCCTTCCGCTCCTGGTGTTCTGGTCAGGCAAGGTGGCCCAGGGCAGAGTCAAGGAGGAGTTAAGGGCATGAGGCAGGGTAGTGGCTGGACTGAACAGGGAGGGGCTGCAGCCCAGACCAGAGAAGCCATTCTGTCACCATCTCTGGCATGCGGGCCCAGTCACCCTAGCCATGCAACATCATTTTCATGTTGTTTCCCTAAATAGCCTGCCCTCTGAGTGACCTAGGAGCACTGTGAAGATACTAATGACAGTCGTAAGAGGTCTATGTTCAGCCTGTATTCCAAGGAGCAGAGAGAACTTAAAGCAACTGTGGTGTCTCTCCTGGTCCCCTGCCTTCACTCTGAAGAAACCACAGGTGCAGTGGCCAATTCTGGCCAGAAAGGGCAGAGGAAGCACGCAAGATGCAAGAGACCAGGAGAGGATGAGGCAAGCTTGATTCTTCTTTTTTTTTTTTTTTTTTTTTTTTTTTTTTTTTTTTTTTTTTTTTTGCAGTACTGGGGATTGAACTCAGGGGCATTCTACCTCCGAGCTATACCCCCAGCCATATTTTTTATTCTTTATTTTGAAACAGGGTCTCACTAAGTTGTGGAGTGCCTCACTAAGTAGCTGAGGCTGGCCTTGAACCCGGATCCTCCTGTCTCAGCCTCCCAAATGCTGGGATTACAAGCGTGCGCCACCACGCCAATTCTTCTATTTGATCCTTGCCAGAATGGGATCCATTCATCTGTTCAGTCATCAAATAATGACAGGCACCTTCTAGGAGCACGGCACCACACCATGCCCGGCCCGTAGAGACACCATGCTGCCCTCGAGCAGCTCACAGTCCAGAACTAGGAGAGCCTCGAAAACGCGCAATTCCAAACAGTGTGCTAGAAACTCAGGATGGGATGGGAGCACGGGGAGGAGCACATGGCTTGTCTGATCAACACTGTCCAGGGAACGAGAAAGCTCCCTGTGACCAACACAAGCCCATCCCAACATGATGCGCCTCTGCCCACCAGAAGCAGAGCTGTGCTGAAAAGGGCTGTTTCCTGCCACACTTGAGTGGAATTCCAAGACCATACAGCCATATCTTCCAGGTCCAGGACAGAGTTTGGCGTATTGTGAAATTTCAATAAATATTTGCTGAATAAATGAATGATTAAAGAATTTGGGTGTGCCCTTGAGATTATTTTGGACAGAATGTTAAGGGAGAGGCAGATCTTAGCAGTCACCCAACAACCCAACTCCCTAGAATTTACAAACAAGAAACTTCTTTTAAAATGTCTATAGGTAAATGGAGAGATAAAACAGAATATACCCAGTCAACAGAATGCTATTCAGCAATAAAAAGGAAACTAACACACGCCATACCACATATACCACATATGACTCTCAAAAGCATTAGTGAAAGAAGCCAGATGCAGAGACCACATATTGTATCATTTTATTTGCATAAAGTATCCAGAAAAAGCAAATTTATAAAGACTTAGAAAGTAGATCAGTGGTTGCCCGAGGCTAGGGAGGGAATGGGATTAACTGTAAATAGGCATTCGCAATCTTAATGAGAGCATGAAATGTTCTAAAACTAGATTAATGGGGATGGTTGCACCACTCAGTAAAAATACTATACATCACTGAATTACACTTGAAATTAATGAATTTTGTGATATATTAAAGATGCCACCATAAAGCGTTTTAGGGTTTCTTATGGGGTTTTTGTTTGTTTGTTTTTGTAGTACTGGGAATTAAACCCAGGGGAACTCAACCACTAAACTACATACCCCATACTACATACTTTTTATTTTATACTTTGAAACAGGGTTTCACAAAGTTGCCAAGGTTGACCTCAAATTTATAATCCTCCTGTCTCAGCTTCCCAAATACTGGGATTACAGGAGTATACTACTGCACCCAGCTCATAAACCTGTTTAAAAGTTTGCAAAGGGCTAAGTACTATGCTAAGGGGGAGCCTCATGTGGCTATGAAAGGGGGACTGTTATGTTGTTGAAAAAAGACAGGAGCCCAAATTTTAAAATACCCCTCCCCCCATTTCCTAATTCCCAATAATCCTAGTGTTTTCTATCCCCCAGGCCACTTGCCATCCTAAGAAGTCTGCTTGTAGACAGAAAGCAGATGAGTGGCTTAGGGCCACAGGGAGGGGATGGTGGGGACTGGCGCTTTGTGGATACAGGCTTTCTTATGGGGTGATGAACAATTCTGCAACCAGGTGATGCCTGTACAGCATTGTGGATGTACTTAATGCCACTCAACTGCATACTTTAAAATGGTTAAAATGGTAATCCCCGTGTATCTTACCACAACTTCTTCTTGAAAGCCTTATAAATAGGCCATGTTTTGGAGCATTTTCACATTCCCTTTCTATTAAGTCTGTTCCCAGTCCCACTGAGGGGCCAGCTGCTGTCCCAGCAATATCATGTCAGGATGTCTTAGTCCAAGTGACAACACAGCTCCAAGCGATTTGCTGCACTCTGTCACCTTCCCTCTGGTTGGCAAACATCAGACATTAATTAAAATTTTTAAAATCTGGGCTCAGTTTGCATTTCAATCCTGCCCACTTGAAACTGGCTGGTATTATTCAGAACAGCATATGCAGGGACATTCCCTGAGCTATCAGCCCTCTTATTAAGTGTTGTGACCATGGCTTCCTTGCTCCCTGAAAGTGTAAGAAGTGATGACTTCTGCCACGTACCGAGCCATGCCTTATTGTGAAACACTTGCTGCTCAGCCAGAAACACTGCAGGTCCATGCAGCCCAAAGACTTCCTATTCCCACAGAACCCTAAAGCAGCTACTGCCTGGTGACACTGCCACATGAGCCCTCGTGCAAATGCCCAAGGCCACTACCATCAATGATGAGTCCCAGAGTACTTCATTGGGCCAATATTATTGGAATTAGTACTCATTTCTGCAAGGTTGTTTTTGTTTTTGTGTTGTACTGGGGGTTAAACCCAGGGATGGTCTGCCCCTGAGCCACACTCCTAAGTCCTATTTTATTTTTTATTTAAAACAAGGTCTCATTAAGTTGCTGAGGCTGGCCTTGAACCTGTGATCCCCCTATCTCAGCCTCCCAAGTACTGGGATTACAGGTGTATGCCACCACGCCCAGCTGGTTAAATTTTTCATTCCTTCTACCCAATAAGACAAGTCATGCAAGTATTTAGTAAGCTCCACAAGGATGCCAATTTATTTGAAGATGAGGGTGTGAACATGCCTAGCTTTCAAATATTTGCTTAATGTTGTAAGAATTATTAGCTATCATATGTTTTCTAACCCCAAAGATGACATTAAATGGATACTTTCATTTTTAGATTGCTTAAAATATGCCTGATATAAGGACAAAAACAAAATGAAAAGCCTTCGGGTTTCCATTTATGAAATAAAACAGAGAGAGCAAGTACTAAGTGCCAAATGTCTGAAAGAACTCCTCTGAGGAAATGCTTCTGCACCGCCAGCCAAAAATCACAGGGACACACTGAGGCTGAATTTTTTAATTGTGTGGGTTTTTTTTTTTTAGATGCTGGATAATTTTCTGACCATTAAAGACAATCATAGCCAAGCCTAACAATAAAAGTAATTGAATCCCACACTTGAGAGCATGCAGCTGCTTCACCAGGGGTGTAAGAGGAAGGAGGCAAATGAGAGGAGGCAAGAAGTCCAGAAGTTATTCTCTCTCCGCCAAAAAGCAGAGCCTGCCTTCACGGGAGGAAAGCCTGAGATGCAAAGTGTGTGTTTCCTGGGTGCTTTGCTTGGTGGCACCTGAAAATCATCTGGGACACAAGGGACTTCAGCTTGGCCTCCGCCCTCCAGTTCTCTTGAATCCAGCTTAGGACATGGAGCTGAGATTTCCCTAGAGAGGAGAGGGTGACACCATTCGGCCCTTGGAGGCTGTACTTGCTCCAAGTCTGGAGTATTGGCATTGAAAGACTATATAGACTTCCCTGTATACTTGATCAAGCCATAAGATGCACACCCCTGGGAGTATTTAAATACCCACTGAGTCCAATCCCAAAGATTAAGCTTCTTCTCTACATAAAGCAAATGCCAAAAATGCCACACTGTCCCTGCCTTCAAAGAATTTATAATTTAATGGCAAAAATACCAGCATCTGTTAGAGATAAGACAGCCAACCACCTGGTATCAGGTTCATCTACTTCTGCAAACATTTCATATGGCTGGCTTTTGAGACTGAGTTGTGCTCATGGAGCCCTGTACAGACTGGCCTTTTCAGATGGACGATCCTGGTGCAGTGCCTTGGGTAAAGGGTCAGTATTCTCATCTACAAAATGGGGATTCCATCCAGAATGTCAAAATCAAACACATTAAACATCTCTGTGATGCAGTTTATGAATACTCGCACCAAGTGTGGCAGAGACTCCTGTCAGCTTTTGCTGACCAAAGGGCTCACAAAGATCAAATTTTTTTTTTTTTTTTTTTTTTTTTTTTGCAGTACTGGGGATTGAACCCAGGGGTATTCTGCCTCCAAGCTACACTCCCAGCCCTATTTTTTATTCTTTATTTTGAAACAGGGTCTCACTAGGTTGCAGAGAACCTCACTAAGTAGCTGAGGCTGGGTGCGAACCCGGATCCTCTGGTCTCAGCCTCCCAAGTACTAGGATTACAAGCATGCGCCACCATGCCCAGAAAGATTTTTGGTTTTCAAAACTACTTGGCTTTCAGATTGCGAATGAGGGATAGTGAGATCCACTGTAATATACTAAGGAATACTCTGAAGATAAAATCAAATAACCATGACACTTAGAAAAAAATTCTTTATTTTTTAAATGCACTTAAACCAATGATGTTCCTTATCTTCCTGGGACTTGCCGTGTGAGGGAAACACTACTTATCCATGTGTGGAACTTTGTCTTGCCCCTGGCAGGTTCTGTTGGAAAACTTCTACCAACTTTTAGAAGAACAGAGCCTATACATTTAATTACCTCAAAAGGGTGACATTATCACTCTTACCCCCCATTCCTCTTACCCAATTATTTCTATATCATGTATTCCATGGCAATGTCTTCTACTCTTGTCACTTTTTTCCAGTCTATTTTCACCTTATCAAAGGTTTGATCATGGCATATCTAGACTACTGTAATGAACTCCCAGTTCATGGTAGCACCTCCAATTTCCACAAACTGGAAATCACAGCCAAATGATTCTATTCGCTTATGTCAAAAATGCTAAAGACTTGCCAGGGTCAGCAGGACCAAGTCCAGATTCCTTCAATGAGATGTCTACACTTTTCCTCAGGCTTCTATCTACAAATCCTCTGATTCACTCAAAAGGATTCTTCAAATACCTTTAACTTGACATCCCCCCCACCCAACCATACTCACATCATTCCGGGTCAGTGTGGCAGATAGTTTTCCAAAATGGACGCAATATCTCGCCCACCCCACACAGTTCTCCTACAATGTGACTTTAATGGATTAAAAGTGGGGTCTATGTTCCTTTCCCTTTGGATCTGGGTGCTCATGCAACTCTGACAAAAGTGACAATAGATGACTTCCAAGACTTCTTTCATAAAACTGAAGGAGCATCTGCCTGGTTCTCTTGGGACTCTGGCTCTTGTTCCCCAGCCTCTGCGGGAGGAAGCCAAGCAGCCACATGGAAAGGCCGTACGTACTGTAGATGTTCTGGCAACAGCTCCACCACTGTCAGCATCAATGACAAGCACACCAATAGTGAGCCTTCCGCTGATGGCATCTTCCTGAGTTGTCCTAAACAATTACAAGTGGAACTGAGGCAAGCTGTTCTACCTCTCACTCCCCAGCCCTATTTGAACTTCAGGTTCATGAGCAAAACAAAGGAGTGGTGTCATTCCCAGTGACTACATCTGGGATCCTTTGTTATTGCAACAGTAGAAAACTAGAATAGACTAAGATGACCTTCCTTTTCTTTTTGGCCTTCTCAAGTCATGCCCATCTTCCAAAGTCCAATACATGCTTTACCTCCTTCATGAAATTAAGTTCACCTGAAAGTAATGTCACAGCCAGCTGTGGTGGTGTACACCTGTAATCCCAGTACTTGGGAGGCTGAGACAAGAGGATCACAGGTTCAAGGCCAGCCTCAACAGCTTATTGAGACCTTCAACAACTTAGCAAGATCCTGTTTAAGAAAAAAAATCTGGCTAGGGGTGTAGCTCCAAGATAGAAAGCCCTGGATTTAAGCCGTGCATGGTGGTGCATGCCTGTAATCCCAATTCTTGGGAGGCTAAAACAGGAGGGTTGCAGGTTCAAGGGCAGCCTCAGCAAGTAGTGAGACTCTCATCAACCTAGCAAGACTCTGTTTCAAAATAAAAATAAATATGGCTGGGAATGTAGTTTGGAGGTACAATGCCCCTGGGTTCAATCCCCAACACTGGGAGGAAAAGTGATATGTGTATCTCTCTCCTGCTTGAAACTTGAATAGCACTCAATAAATACTTGCCATTTAGCATATACTAATATCATTATGTCCTTCAAACTGGACCATAATTTCCTTGAGAAAAAAAGACCATACCCCTATCTTCTGAGGAATCTTTTTCCATCATCTCTCAGAATAACTTACACATAACAGGTGACCCACATATATTTGCTGGATAACAAATTTCCTACCCTCTAGAGTAAAATGCAGTCGGTATACAATAGGTAGTTAATAAATGATACATACCAGGACAGGTGTTTAATATAAAATAAAATATAATAGGAGCATGAGGTACAATAAAACTAATTTTTCAATGGAAGATCAGGTACTTATAGGAAATCCAAATTTTTCAAGTCTTTGAACTGTATATTGAACAAAGTAGAATTTTTTTTTTTTTTTTTTTTACTAATAGTTCATGTTCAGCAGTGGCTGTGTGTGTTGGTGTGTATATGCATATGTGTGCTCAGCCAACATGTGGTTGGATGTCTGCTTTGGGAATTGTTCCCTCGTTAATAATTAAATTCTAAATGGGCATTTTGAGAAGTGGCAGAAACCATTCTACAATCATGTAATCACTCAAGTGTAATTAGATTATGGCAGGGTTCAGCAATAGGCAGAATTATTTCTTTCAAATGCCATCTGTATCAGGACTTCTTAAAATGGGGATTATGAACCCTAGATGGTTTGTCATCAGATGAGCTTCATGTAGTTCATACCTGAAATTACATTTCTACGTTTGAGTGTATGCGCTTTTTTATTTTTATTTATTTATTTATTTTTTTAACGGTACTAGGGAGGGAACCCAGAGGCATTCTACCTCTGAGATACACCCCCAGCCCTATTTTTATTCTTTATTTTTGAAGCAGTGTCTCATTAAGTTGCGGAGGGCCTCACTAAGTAGCTGAGGCTGGCTGCGAACCTGTGATCCTCCTGTCTCACCTCCTAAGTACTGGGATTACAAGTGTCCACCACCACGCCCCACCCCATGCACATTTTTCTGAGGAAAGGATCTATTACATGCATCTGAATCCCAAGCTGTTAACTGAAAGCTTTATCCTAGTGTGTGTGTGTGTGTGTGTGTGTGTGTGTGTGTGTGTGTGTGTGTCTGTGTGTGTCTGTATAACTGGGGATTGAACCCAGGGATGTTCTACCTCTGAGATATACCCCCAGTCCTATTTTATTTATTTTGAAATAGGGTCTTGCTAAATTACCTCCCAGTGACCTAAAACCTGCAATCTTCCTGTCTCAGCCTCTCAAGTTCTGGGTACAGGCACATGCTACTGTGCTTAGCTTACTTTACCACCTTTGCTTTAACTCCCTTCAGAGAGTCTGTTGTAGGGGCCACTCTGGGCCAGCAGCAGGGAAACCAAGGCTGTTCCTGGCTCTGCCAGTGCCTACCATGATGGTCTTGGAGAAATCCCAATGAGCTCTCTGGACCTGCTTCTGGAAACTCAATTGTAAAAAAGGAATGCACTGAATGCCCTTTAAGTCCCCCAGAGCTATCAAGACTTCTCAAGTCCTAAGAAAGGACTTGAAGAGGAAGAAGAGAACTACCTTACTCGGTGCTTTCCAGCAGATTTTCTTTTCTTATAAAAGAACTATACCATTCATCTCAGTCAAAATTTATATTAAGTACTCACAATTCTTTACTTAATAAGTATGAGTTGGGTCTCACAATGTGACAGTCACCGTTATGGGCTTTTCACTCATTCTTCTAAGACTTGTTTTTACTGAATTGATTACCCCAATACTATACATAATTCTAGGAGGTAAAATAAACAAAGTACCAAAAATTAAGAGAAAGGCACAGATGACCAAAGAACAAGTGTCTCACCAAGTCAGATGTTCTCCCTAATATATGGAAGCTAGGGAGAAAATGGGTCATAGGAGGGACTCTAGACGAAGGAGAAACCTTAGATGAGCAAAGAAGGCGACCTAAGAGTGATGGAGAGGGGAAACTCCCTAAGGCATATGATGTACATTCACAAACACATCAAAGTCAATCACTAAGCTGAACATGAGAAGGAGGGAGGGGGGTAAGATTGGAGTGGGAACTGGGGAAGGGTTAAATGAGTGCTGTGTGCATGTATGCCTCATTAAGATGTATGATTACAATGCACCAATTAAAAAATATTCTAAAAAGTGGATGGGATAAGGGTGTG
This sequence comes from Graphiurus murinus, assembly GCA_004027655.1. Classification (NCBI taxonomy): domain Eukaryota; kingdom Metazoa; phylum Chordata; class Mammalia; order Rodentia; family Gliridae; genus Graphiurus; species Graphiurus murinus. The sequence continues at coordinate 34,165 of PVLC010012966.1, read as the reverse complement.
CAGGTGTTCAAGTAGAAACACAATCCTCTAATGATAGCCAGGTTGATTTGGTTGATCTGTCCCATTAAGTGGGTGTCCACTTGCTCCTCTGCCTTCCATAACTGCAAGATCAGTTAAGAGAATAGCTTTCTTCCCTAGAGAAAAATCTCTCTTTAAAGAGAGATAAGTAGCTACATCCCTGCTCGCAACCATCTCTCACAAGAACAGAGCCAGAAACAAACAAAAAGCAACTAAACACAGATGCTTAATGGAAAAGAGGTCATATAATGAGTAATTTGGACCCAAGGATGATCTGACCATAATTCTTCTCAGGCTTGAAAGTTTCAGTGGAGAAGTAAAATCTTATAAAAGCTTTGAATTAGAGATGAAACACAGGCCAATTTCTAAGGAGAAAAGAGGCTCTCAGCACTTGAAGGAGATGGAGAATAAGACATTCATCATTTCTTTGTCCATTCACTTTCCGCTTAATGTTACTATTTCTATTTCTATTCAACTTTCATATGTATAAGACTTGCCTCTGGAATCACATACAATCACCTTCTTGGGCCCAATGCCCTTATGTTATATATTTTCATATCTCATTTGCATAATGATGTACCTTTACTAAATATTCTATGAATGAATAAAGGAGAGTTTCTCCCTAAAATTTAAGATGGTGATAAAGAAAATACCTTTATAAGGAAGCTGAACACTTCCTTTCAATTCAACATAATCAAAATCTACAATATACATCTTTCATTAAAAGTAAAAACATGACCCAGGCATGGTGGCACACCCCTGTAATCCCAGTACTTGGAAGGCTGAGACTGGAGGATCACAAGTTTGAAGCCAGCCTCAGTAACTTAGAGATCCTGTTTCGAAATTAAAAAAAAAAAAAATAGGACTTGAGGTATAGCTCAGAGGTAGAATGTTTCTGAGTTCAATTCCCAGTACCACACACAAAAAAAAACAAGAGTAAAAACATAAATGGAAAGTCAGTATATTGCTGCACAGGGCAGGAGGCATGGCGAGCTCTACCAGGCGGCGGCTGCTCTCTGCAGTGCCTGGAGACCAGGTGAAAACAGGGAGGCAATCTTCTCTATTGCCCACATTTAGAAACCATGGCTAAATTAATTTCTGCTTCTTAAAAAGAACAGAAAGAATATCATGTAAGTAAGTGAATTTGCTTTTCTTCCATATATATTTCATGCAATGTTTACTCCTCTCTCCCCCTCTGACTCTGCGTCTGACATATTGCATGCGTGCAACACCATTCTTTAGATACTGAGTGGTTCACATGCATGAACTAAATGACAGGGGCAGAGAAAGCACTTGGGTCCATGATATCTTCAAACTGTATCAAATATGTACATATATAAAGTCTTCTGGAATCACTTCCAGACCAAGAAATCCTACAATAATTTTTTAAATTACATATAACTATGTGGTTAAAAAGAGAAAGAGCTAAACATCAAACCCATCAACAGCATACTTAGAACATTCTTAAGTTTATTTACTATAGTAACTTTATATCATTCATGAGTTTTCCTTAGACAAAGCTGCCTCTGGATTCTTCTCTCCTTTGTTCATAAATCAAATATCCAAAGGCTTGTCTTGTACACCAACTTACTTCTTTTTCTCTAAGTCATTCCCTTTAGAATAAAACAAAATGCAGTGGAAACAAAGGTGGGAAATGGGGGAGTATCTCCCTATCTCCCAGTGCAATTTGGGCTTCTTGGTCATCTTGATACGATGGCTGGTCACCGTGATTTTACTCTCCCTGTGAAGGGGTGAGAGGTTGAAAGGGGGAAGACATCTGTGTGGAGAATGTTCTTTCATATCATGACACATGCGGTGAGATAAACATGTTTCATCTTTTAGAAAACCAGAAGGAAGACCCTCCACCGGCCACTTGTAGGAAATGAGGTAGACTAGCCTGAGGGACTAAAATAAGAACAGCAGCCTTCTTATGTCAGAAGGTGTTCTTTTCTTAAGGATCTTGATTTTCCACCTCAGGGACTTAGAAGAAGCATAATCAATACTGAAGACCCTTTATGTTTGTTGAATTTAACTCAATTGTTGTAGATTCTACTTTCTTTTATAAGTGTTAGTGAGAAATGAAACACTAAACCATATTTAGGTCATTGCTCTCTAGGTGAATGTGAGTATTTTTCTCACATATATTCCATTAAAAGAGGTTGAAACTGGGATTTTTGTCTGTTCACTTTGATTGGTTGGTTGGTTAGTTGGTTGGTTGGTTGGCTTGTTGACTGGTTGCTAACTCTGCTTCATCACAGGAGAGTAAGAGAAAGTATATTACAAATCATGAGTCTTGAAGTCAGACAGGGCTAGTTTAAATCCTGATTCCTTCACTTTACTAACTATTCAACCTTAGGTAAGTTCTTTGAGTTCTTCAAGTCTATTTTCTTATTTATATAATGGGACTCTAATCCCCACCCACCAGGTGTGCTAAGGAGGTTTAGATGAGGCAATGTTTAGAAGGTAACTACTTGGCATAATGACAAGCCCAAGGCAAGCATCAGGCATGCAGCTACTTTGTTTATTATTACCTCATAAGGGCATAGTTAGGATCCAGCAAAATCGCATGTATAAACCCACACACATACAGCCCTACTATGGCTCTTGACATATAATAAGCGCTAGTGTTCATTTGCTATAAGAACACAATTTAATGCAGAATGAGCCATCTTCCTCACTTACACCAGGGAGTTTCCTTGTGTGACCATCCTGCTGGCCATGTGTGTCTATGCGCCATTACAGCAGACGCACAGGTCTGTCTCAGGCGTATATATATCAAACACTTCATGAATCTCTCAATCTGAATAAAATCTAAAGATGCTTCCCAATGGCCAGAAATCACAAGAAATAGAAAAAGGTCACCAAAATGTTCAGATTTCCACCAAGGATCCTGGTAAACACGTCCACACCAACGTGGCACTTTGGGTTGTCGGAAGCACTAAATGACTAGGGTTGAAGAGGCCAGCCAGGAGCCATTCTGGTCGTGCTTGCATTTCCCGGCTGTACCTGAATGGGAAGTGTGCCGAAAGCAGATTTGTCATCCATGCCATCCAAATAACTCTGGCCTGACTGCTCCCCTGTGTCACATCCTCAAGTCTCCTCGCATGACTCACCGCTCAGCTGGAAAGCAGGAAGAGCTCCATTTGGGGGAGGAAGTCAAAAGGACGCCACGCCTCAGACAATGCCCTTCCCGCCCCAGCAGCCTTGTTATTATGCTGCTCTGCCAGGCAACACGCAAACAGCACGTTTAATCGCCATCAGAAGGGAAGCTCGGGCTGTGAGTTGACTCCAGCCACTCTCAGCAGGACATCATGTGCTGCGACCTAGTTCCACCGACCCCATACCCAGGTGATTCCTGGTGGTCCCAAAGCAGGAAACTCCAACCTGAAGGCACGGAGAACCAAACCTTCTTCTTCAGTGTGTTCTGGCATTTCTCCTGAAAGAGACACTCATTGGCATAGATGGGTGTAGACAGTGTGGGCGTGTCTTGCACACATTTATGCAGGCATACAGGTCCATACATGAGACGTTTTTGGCACTCAGAGGAAGTTACTGTGAGGACCTTTGTTGCCAAAATTGCCTGCTACTTTTTAATCAATTTGTTAAAAATCAACCTGAAGTCTATACCAAGATGTGCCAGCTTTTATGGAGTGAGTATATTTCCATCTCAATGAGTCAGGAATGATCTCATCTCCCACTTCTTCTCAGGAGGTCTGGAGAGGCCAGAAATATCATTCAAAGCTGGGGAGGGGGACCAGGAAGAGTTGGGAAGAATGATGCTCGATTTCATCCTCTTTTCAGCCTAGACCCCCATTTTGACTCGGAAACTTTAGAGGAATTAAATATTGGCTAGCCTCAGTTCTTTCATGACCTAGGTCCTCCACTGTCACACAGTCTGACTTCTGAATGGGAAATGGATAATGACTAAGACATTTTTATGATTTAAAAATCATGTATTTTTAGCAATTTATAATTATATATCTTATTATCAATAAAGATAAGATATTTATTATCACAAATATTAAGAATATATTCTAATTATTAATATATAAAACATGTACCTTGTTAATAATTTAATGTTTTATAAGTATAAATCAATTCAGGTATACATAATTTATTTATTTATTTATTTATTTATTTATTTATTTATTTATTTATTTGCGGTACTGGGGGTTGAACTCAGGGGCATTCTACCTCCGAGCTACACCCCCAGCCCTATTTTTTATTCTTTATTTTGAAACCGAGTCTCACTAAGTTGCGGAGTGCCTCACTAGGTAGCTGAGGCTGGCTGCCAACCTGGATCCTCCGGTCTCAGCCTCCCGAATGTTGGGATTACAAGCGTGTGCCACCACGCCCGGCTCAGGTATACATAATTTAGAAATAAAACTGTTAAATATGAAATTTTTTCACCCAATGGTATCCATTTTCTAGATACTCAGACCCTCCGCAATCACACAAGTTATATCTTATTTTCACATTCTACACATGAAAAAAAAAAAAATGGAGGCCCAAACTTCTGGTCCATCACATACCCAGGAAGCAGTGAAATCTCATTTTAATCCAGGCCCATCAGTTACCTAGACTATGTGCTTTCTCTATCATGGATACTACCCACTCTATATATTAAGAAATTTACATATTATAGAATATACTTGCAGCTTGGTGAACAATTTAGAAGTAATGTTTTATAAAAGTTGAAATCACTTCCACAACACGCCAGTAATCCCAGAGGGCACTCAGACTCATCTCCTAATTGATCTGGACACAATTAAGAGTTGTAAGCTCCATGAGCCACCAAAATCAATGTGGCATTTGTTTCACACATCAGAGCCAGCAGAGGTCAGTGCTGGAGGGATGCACGACTCCCTTCCTTAGGGTCTCTTTCTTCCTTCTTGTTTTAGACACCAAGCTGAACGGGCTGGACATGTAGTTTCCCCACATTTAGCAGAGAAAAAGCACTAGGAGAAGGAAAAGGAGGGGTGTCTTGAATGAAAAGCCAGAGCTGGCAACTTGGAGCAAGGGGAACCAGGAAAACTGCAGGATTCTGTGACGTGGTGGTGTCATTTGCTGTGGGGCACAAGCTCCCGCACAGCTCAGAGGCCTCCAAGGATAAACACTTAAGTTCAAAAGGATCACACAGGCATTATGTTATAGGAAAACAGAATTTTACCTAAGGAAAAAAAGATGGGAAAAATAGAATATAAATTAATTTACAAAAAACTTCTTCCTAAAACATTTTGATATTTAAAGGAAAACTATATTTCCCCTTACTGAAATGAAAACCAATCTACAGAGTCTCTCACATCTCCAAGATGTTAAAGGTTGTTTGTTTTTGCTTTTTGTGGTATTAGAGATTGGATCAGGGGGGTGTTCTACCTCTATGCTACACTCTTAGCCCTATTTTACTTGTTATTTTGAAACAGGACCTCACTAAATTGCTTAGGCTGGCCTCAAACCTGTGATCCTCCTGTCTTAGCCTCCCAAGTACTGGGATTACAGGCATGTGCTATCATGCCCAGCTTTATTGGTTTTCTTTTGAAATGAACATTTATGAAGAGGTCACTGGTGCTGACAGAGGCTTCAGAGCTTTTCCAGAAAGCCTCACTAGTTCTGCTTTGCTGTGTACCTTTAACCACATTAATTAAGTCCCATTAATCTGCAAATATGTTCTCAATTAAGAGTAGTTCTCTTCCTCTACCTTTATAATTTGCACTCGATCGTAGATCCTCCTCTCAATCTTCCTCCCCTTCTTGAAGTTACCTCTGATATATTCCAGATGATTACATACAGATTTTCTAGGAGGATCATAGGGTGATGTACTACTGAGCACCTGGGAATGGTCAGATCCAGGCATAAAAGTAGAACTGCCTTCTCTGCATCTTTGGTTCTTAAGCTTCAACCCTATAAGACAGTCCCACTAAAAGTATGTGATCTGTAAAGAGAGAGAGAGAGAGAGAGAGAGAGAGAGAGAGAGAGAGAGAGAGAGAGAGAGAGAGAGAGAGACCATGCACCGAACTGCTAAGCCACTGATCAAGCCAAGAAAAACAGCATATGATATAATTTAAAAATGCATTCTTCCCTTTAGTTTCCCCCAAACAGATAAGGATGAGTTACTGTGGGAACTGGATTTTGCAGCCAACAGATCCTGCAACCAACTAATTTAGTACTGGCTTCCTGAAGTAACATCTCTCCAGTAGCAAAAGGATAAAAATAACATTAAGTAGATAAACTAAAATAATTTTCAGGAGAAGTGGTAGACAATAAAATGATTTTTTTTTTAAGTTTTGATTTATGGCACTATGTCCTCAGGGAGCCGTAACTGGGGCACAGTTCACAGGAAAGAGATGGGGGGGGGGGTTAATGAGGGAGATGCAAGAAAAAAATCATAAAGCAAACCAGGAATTCCCAGTCACAAAATACATCTTGAACAAATACTTGGCAAGGATATATAAATGCACATGGCAGAAGGCACATGTTTCTTTAATTTATAAAAGGCTCTTATGATCTTATAAACTATAGATACAACCCATTAGAGTACTAGACAAAGGATATGAACTCGTCATTTACAGATTAAAAAAAAAATTGAACCACTAGGAAATATTTTTTAAATGTTTAACCTCTTAAAATAACAACATATTAAGTTCAATTAAGGAATTAAATATAACAAAGATTAATAATTACAAGCCTGGTGTGGTGGTGCACACCTGTAATACCAGTACTTGAGAGGCTGAGCCAGGAGGATCGCAGGTTAAAGATAACCTCAGCAATGTAGTAAGACTCTCAGCAATCTAGTGAGACCCTGTTTCAAAACAAAAAGTGTAATTGGGCTGGGGGTGTGGGTAGCTCAGAGATAGAATGCCCCTGGATTCAATCCCCAGTACCACACACATATACATACATGATTAATAATTATAGAGATACAAAACAAAATAATAAGATGCCTTTTTCCTTCCTGGAAAAAATTTCAAAGTTTGAAATTAGCTGTGTTGAAGAGCAAAACAAGTTTACTCCCATACTGGGAGAGTGTAATTAGAAAATATTTCTCAAATTTTAAATTTCACATCATGTCCATAAAATTCCACAGATAATAACTTACTTCACAAAACTATGTCAAAATGTATATATAAGAATGTCCCTTGCACCACTGTTTATAAAAACAAAACCCAATATAACTATCCCTTTAAAGAGGAATCGTTTAAATAAATTACACTAATTCACAGGTAACTCTGTAGCATAATGTGACTAATCTGTATGAATTCAGACAGAAGGTGTGTCTGTCTCTCTTTTCTCTCTTCTCTCTCCCTCTCCCTCTCCCTCTCCCTCTCCGTCTCCCTCTCCCTCTCCCCTCTCTCTCTCTCTCCCGCTCCCCCCTCCCCCTTTTTCACTACTGGGAATTGAAGACAGGAACATTCTATCTCTGAGCTACCTCCAGCCCTATTTTAATTTTTATTTTGAAACAGGGTCTCACTAAATTGCTGAGGGCCTCACTAAATTGCTGAGACTGGCCTCAAACCTGTGATCCTCCCATATCAGCCTCCCAAGTACTGAGATTACAGGCATGTGGCATAGCCAGGATTTTCTCTGATATGTACTACATGGAAAAAAGCAGATCATATGACTCATGTAATCCCATTTATTGGAGGTTCAAATGTTCTTAATATATGTATAGGCATTGCTCGTAACAAATTACCCTAAAACTTAGTAGCTTAAAACAATGATTAATTGCATCTCACAATTCTGCGAACTTGGGGGAAGGCGTGTTCTTGACACCTGGATTCTGGTGGCTGCAGTGAGCTGGGGGACCAGTTAGGGCTGGATGGACTTACTTCTCTGGGATTACATGGCATGGCTGGAACGTACAGAACAGACCACAAGGCTCTCACAGACTCAGGTGTCTTTGTACAGTGAAGACGGCTCTCTCAGAGGCCAGGAGCGAAAGCCAAAGGACCTCTGTAAGGCCACTACTTGAAATCAGACAAAGCCACTCCCAGAGAATTCTACTGGTCAAAGCCTGTCCAGGGCCAGACTGGATTCAAGAGGAGGAAAACTATATCTTCTGATTGGAAAAGTGCAAAGAATTTGTGGTCATATCAATATATCCATATAATATATCCATATATACATCTACATATCCACATCCGTATCAATCTTTAAGTTTCTGAAATGCTACTGAGGAAATTATTAAAATAACTTCCTGCAGGGAGAGGAGCTGACAAGGTGAGTGCGAGAGGGAAATGAAGGCACTTGCTTGTCATTGCATATATTTCTGTGACTGGGGTCTCCTGGGTGTGAGATGTCTGCAGCTGCCTTGGGTCCTACATGCAGGAAGGACCCAAGTGCTTGGATGACTACTCCACTGTCACCTTAATAATTTTATTTTTGAACACTGAAGTTCAGTGGTACCATAGACCATGCATGCACAGGGGAGATACACATAAGTGTGTGTCTATCGTTCACTGCTGTCCCATCTCCAACACAGCCATCTGCAGTGCCCCATGGGGCCCAGGATTCCAGGGGACTCGTAAGACACAACTCAGGGCGAGTGCAAGGTAAGCATGCTGCATCTTCCATGAGGGAAGCCAGGCGCCGCCAGCCCCAGAGGCCCCATTTTCCTGTTCTTTCTGAATTTGCTTTGAACACAGAAAGAGCACAATGGTATTGGTAGAGGAGCACCACCAAATCCTTTATCATGTTGCTCCCATGCACTGGCCAAGCACTTATGTTGAAAATAATAGCATCAAGCAAAAGGACAGACAGGGTGACCCAGAGCTCTTTCCTTCCTTGCTCACCAGTCAGCTGGAGATAAAGTGTCAGTGTGCCTCAAGAAGTAAAATATAAACAGTTGAATCAGTTTTATGCCTGGCTTTGACTGTCTTGAGAAGAATAAAATACATATGCATGGATGAGCGAAGAAATATAAATAGGTAATTTCAGGGGTTCCGCATACAAGTTATATTTGCATTTAAAACTGGCATTGCACCATTGAAAGATAAGTAGTAAATTTATGCTAATCATTTAAATTTTTAATTTTTCTTTGCTTAGAATAACATTAAGTAGCAAATAAAGAACAAAATGACAAGATGAGATAGAGGAAACAGAGGAGAGGAAAAAGCTTTATATTTTAGTACCATTAATGACACCTTTTTTACTCTGGGGAGAACAAAGAACACCCATATTTTTATTTTGTACTGAGTTCCTGCAAAATACGCAGTCAGCCTTGTTTGTACTATTTGAATTTTGTATGTATATATCCTAATATTGCATATTAAAATAGTTTTCCTTTTATACTATCTCTCTTACCCTCTTTCCTTTATGGGCTTTATGCTATCCTTAAATCATTATAAATCTGTTTTTAAAAAATAACAATAACAATAAGATCCAGGGAACAGGCAGTTGAAAGAAAGTAACTACCCAAATGAAGAAACATTTTAATCAACAAAGGCAAGATTTCATTCTACTTTTCCTGCTCTCCTTTCCCCTTTGTGGGTCAGCATTCTCCCTGATTTATAGCATTGGAATCATCATCAGCACAATGAAATTAAGCAAGAATATGCCAGATTTTAAAACCTAAACTCAGTTTTATGAACTCAACTCGTGACAGCTTCACTGTCGACATAAATATTTATACTCTCAAGAGCCATGGTTGCAAGATCATCTACACTGCAAGGGTGCCTGTGTTGATTGGTACATATACATCAACTCAGGAATTATAGACAATCTGTAGAGGTTATTTACAGGGGCAACTTCTCAGAAAATTAATGCAAAAAGGATTGCTCATGTTGCATTTACTAGCAAGGTGTTGACTGATATCCCATAGCTACAATGACTGTTAAAACTGAGAAGGTATTATTTTTATGTTTCTTTCTTCTAACATTACTAACCACATGTATTATTTTGAATTTTCAACAAATACATTAGTTCTTGAAGCCCACAAATTAAAACTGATTACTGAGCAATGACTCTTACATGCTTGGTTCAGATTTTCTATTTGAAACATCATCACATTTTACAATAATGTTCTCAAATTCAGAACATCAGATAATATTGATATGATGCCCTAGTTTTTAGGGTTTAGTAAAATAGTAAACCAAAAGGAGCAAGAAAACCAAAACCTGCAAGTATGCCAGAGTCGATTCAGGTGAAGATTATGACTCAGAATGTTGTAATAGTTTTACATCTTTTAACTTTTCTTTCCTTTCTAAGAGATTGATAAGTCACATGTAAGTTTTAGAAGTCTCATGCAATCAAAGAGAATATTAAGCATAAAATATTGTACAGAAGAAGCCAATGACAGTGGGCTGCTTCTGGCAAGGGGGAACTGATGGTTGGGGCAGGAGAGGATAAAAAGCATATTTTTTGTACTGAGATTGAACCCAGGGGCATTCTACTTCTGAGCTATACTTCCAGCCATTTTTATTTTGAAACAGGGACTCACTAAGTTGCTGAGGCTGGCCTTGAACTTGTGATCCTTCTGTCCTAGCCTCCCAAGTTCTAAGATTATAGGCATGTACCACCATGCCTGACAAAGCATACTCTTCATTATATACTCCACTGTATGTTTGGAATTTTGTACCCAATGTATGTATTACCTAGTTAAATAATTTCTTTAAAACAAAACCAGAGAGAATTCTGTTTTTGCATGATGGGCTGTGTTGTGGCTAATTTCTTTGAGTACCATGTCTGAAGTTGTCCTGTTAACTTTGATTGACATTATTAAATGTAGAACGCGGCCAGCCTCAGCTAGTTAGTGAGACCTTGTTTCAAAATAAGGAATTAAAAAAAAAAAAACAGGGCTGAGGATGTAGCTCAGAAGTAGAATGTCCCTGCATTCCATCCTTAGTGCCACAAAAAAAAAAAAAAAAAAAGAAAAGAAAAGAAAGAAAATGTAGAAGTTTGGGGGAGGGGTAATGGGGAAGTAAGAAACTGAGAATACATACAAAACCATGATTCCATGAAAACATCTTATTACACTTCAGTCATTCTGGAACTGGGTACAAAATGCCTGAGTTCAACCACTTTGTGCAGCAATGGATCCATAAATTAGAAAGTTACTTTTAAGTGGGCATTGGTAAATCTTTCTAACAATGTATGTGTTTTGATCCCTGGAAGTTCACATTTTTCCCCTAATGATTTATTTTTAACTACAAAAAGAGTTTTGAGATACCAATGCCAAATCCTTAAAGCCTCATGACAATTATTTTTCTATTTCCACTCCCTCACTCGTAAATTCTATAATGATGTGTTAAATGGAGAGCAAATTTCCAGTACTCTCCCACATGAAGAGGGAATAGGCTACCTGATTTGGTCTATATTCTTTTGAATCTATAGAAAATGATTCTTAATCTTTTGGGGTTAACAGACACCTATCAGATTAAAGGCTATGGACTGTCTTTTCAGAGAACTGTGCACATATGTAAAAGATTACAAAGGATAAATAGCTGGTACAAGAACTCCCCAGGGTCATGAATCCCAGATTAAAAGCACCTGTTGCAAACTGGCGCTCTTTTCTGACACTCCACAAAAGCCTGCCTGCCAACAAACTAAATGAGTTACTGTATTTCTAAAAGACAAAAGCTAACATTTGAGTCTAATCCTAAATACTTCCTAAACAAGCTAAATGCCCTTTTCATTCCAAAAGTTCCCATAACTGAGTTCTGGATAATTAAACCATATTCTTCAGACTAAGCTGGTAGTAACTTACTATTAAAGAGTTAACAGATGTAAGACAATAAGATGGTTTCTGGCACTCGGTGGGCTGTCAATCAAATCCACCTGTTACCATCCATTATTCATTATTCACACAGAGAATCACCAGGCAAATGTAAAATCTATACGACCACAATGTTCTTCACTCATATCTGGACTTTGGAGAGATCATGTCAGGGATTCCTCCCTGGGATGCTCCTGGGGGGCTTGCTCTCCTTCCACATGAGATCAGAGAAGACTCCTCCAAGTTCTGAGAGAGAAGAATGCAGAGCACTGCTGTGACCGGAGGTCTGGGCCTGATGGTGAACTCCTGCTAGTGTCCAGGTCTCCCACTGGGAGACACCAACTGATGAAAGACCTGAGGCTAAATCTGGAAGGAACTGGATAGATCCCCTGAGTGTGTCCACCCCAGTCTTTAGTTTTTGTTTTGTTGTGGTACTGAGGATAGAACCCAGGGACATTCTACCTCTTAGCTATACTTTCAGCTCTATTTTTTTTTTATTCTGAAACAGAGTCTCACTAAGTTACTGAGGCTGGCCTTGAACCTATGCTCCTCCTGTCTCAGCCTCCCAAATACTGTGATTAAGGGGTGCACCACCACACCAGGCTTTCCGGGTCAGTTTTGAAGCTACTCTCCAGCCTCATGCCTCCCTGCTGTGGAGGAGACCAAATGTTAGAGGAGAGGCCTGTGGGCCGGATCTGGGGTGGCTGTAGGCAAAGAGACCAGGAAGGCACAGCACAAGAGCAGGGAGCAGCGGAGGCAGAGTTCTGCCAGGGGATGTTTCACTGAGAACAGGAACTGCAACTCTCTTGATTGACACTTCTGAGTTTGTTATGTGATTTTGCTCCAAGAAAACAAGAACTTGGAGGTGAGATAAACCTGCCCCTGGCACTGCTAAGCGCCCCCTCGGGGTGAAGAGCTGCTCCGCCAAAAGCCACTGCATTCCCTGCTTGTGTGCAACATCACAGCTTCATCCTGCAGTCACGAAGCGCCCACAGCTGACTCCCTGACGATTAACTCTGTCTCATCTCCCTCCCCCCTCCTCCCCCCAACCCCCATATGCACTTCTTAGGGAGTTCTTATCCCATTACATCTTAATATTTATTTTCATATAGCTATCTTTGTTACACTGTGGGCTTCCTCAGGACCACAAGCTGTTGGTTTCTGCATCCCCAGTGCGGAGCACAGTTCCTGGCATTTAGTGGAGGCTCAGCTAACACCTGCTGATACAAGTTAGGCTGAGAAATGCATGTGCCGAATAATAGAGGCAAAACAGTTGGAAAAGGATATAAGGCCAAAATTAGAAAACTTGAATAGGTAGATTGAGTGCCCCCCCCAACCCCCACACACACCCCAGGCAGCTGCAACCGCTCAGCGCTGGAGTCTGAATGAGCATGTACAGTGTGGGAAGCCCAGCTCCATGCGTGCATCCATACAGGGCTGAGTGTATGGTGGCAAAGGTAGTTTTTCTGAATGTTTAAAATTTTGAGTAAAAAATTGAAGGGGGAAAAAGTGAGTGTGACATTTCAGGCCTAGGCAGTTTGAGGAAGGGACTTGGATGAGGGAAAAGAAAATCTAAAGGAATAAGTCAAAAGGAATTTGGGGAGCCAGGCATGGTGGTGCACACTTGTAAATCCCAGTACTTAGGAGACTGAGATGGGAAGATCTTGGTTCTCAGCCAGCCTCAACAAGTTAGTGAGGTCCTGTTCCAAAAAAAAGACAGGCATGGTGGTGCATGCTTGTAATCCCAGTACTTGGGAGGCTAAGACAGGAGGATTGTAGGTTCATGGCCAGCCTCAGCTAATCTCTAAGGCCCTCTCACAACTTAGTAAGACCCTGTCTCAAAATAAAGAATAAAAAAAATAGGGCTGGGGGTGTAGTTAATTATCTTGTTAAGCATGTTTTATGAATATGAAACCTCTTGGTAGTGAAGGAAACAGAATGTAGATGTAGGCCGTGTACCTAGCAGTACAGTTTTCAGAGAACTGAATAACCTTTTTAAAGCTTTATAACATTTTTAGATGAGCAAATACCTTTTACAGTGTGTCCAGGAAGTTATGTGAGTTTCTGAGCAAGTGTGTCCCTTATTAAAGGCAATAGCTTATCATCTTCCTACGTTCTCTCTTTTTCGAGTTCCATTGTGCATTTATGGGAATTACATACAATAAAACTTATTATAGAGAGTTTTTTCCTTTTCCGGAATATTTGATCTAGGCAGTTCTCTGAACTTTAAGCAAAGTTGAGCATGAGCAAAAATATTCTCCAAACACACTAAAATCCACAGAGAGCAAAGGCCTAAAAACGAAAAACCAGTTCCATTAACACTAATTTCATCAATACTTACCCATAGCTGAGGAAAGCTTCCAGTGCTTTCAAGAGATGACTTCAATTATGAACAGTGGACAAGGGAAAACCTCTTTTCAGAAGAATACTAAGCTATGACTTGCCTTTTTTAGTCTCATTCTCCACAAGGGTACGGTAGGCATTCCCAGCAGCTCCCTGATGTCAGAGGACACGACTCCTCTGACAGCTAAAAGAATGTGTGCTTGCAGGACGGTGGAATTGGGGGCTGATCTCGCACCTTATTTTCACACTTTTGATAACCAGACTATATAGGCAGCCTGTAATTCAGAAAGCCTTGAATAAAACCACAATTTCTACCTCTCAGATTGTGATTGCCATTAATCTGGCAGAAGCCCCAATTTGCAAGTAGAATGTCTGCATGAGAGAAGGAAAATTACACTAGGCAACTCAATAGTGACTAGAGAATAAACATTACTCATAGAGCCTGAGTCCAGGGCCTGGATGCTAGCCATGTATGAGAAGCGAGCGCAGAGGCACAGTGGATTATGAAAGCCCACTGCTTAAGACAAGGCTCTTAGCCTGAGCTGCCACCTGGACCCCTTGGGAGTGCTTTAAGAAGCTACAGATGCTCAGACCCCATCTTCTAGAGAATCAGATTTCATTGGTCTAGGAAGGGCACAGGCATGGGTTTTGTTTGTTTGTTTGTTTGTTTTTACTTTTTGTTTTTGTTTTTTGGTACTGGGGATTGAGCCCAGGGGCACTCTATCTGTGAGCTGCACCCCCACCTCCAGCTGTTTTTGTTTGTGTGTGTGTGTGTGTGTGTGTGTGTGTGTGTGTGTGTGTGTGTTTTGAAACAGTGTCTAAATTATCACATCTTGGCCTTGAACCTGTGATCCTCCTGTCTCAGTCTCCCAAGTACCAGGATTATAGGTACGCACCATCACACCTGGCTAGGCATGGGAATTTTTAAAACAACTTCCCCAGGTAATTCTAATATGAAACCAATTCAGAAAGTATGACTATGAACTGTTAAAGATACAAAAAAACTCTTCTCTTCCCTATGTTTTAGTAGAATATGAACCTTCAACCCTATATTTTATACTTCCCATTCACATAATTGGTGGCTCTGCCTTCTTTCCTTTGCAAACCAAAAGGGGAGGGAGAAGCTAAATTATTTATGTACTCATAAGGCACATAAGTAATCAATCTGCATTAACCTTTATGCCTCTAATCAGCAAGATAGAATTTAGGTAAAGTTATCTCTATTTGACAGTGAGGTGGCCCAGGAAGCTGGAAACCTCTACAAAAAGCCATCCCACACAGTTGGGTTAAGCCAGGAATAGTTAGGAATTTCAGACTAGACCGCTCAACCACATGAATGGCCTTTGGAAGGTCTGCCTTGCATTTACTGGTTTGGGCGAGACAGCTCAAAACCCTGAGGTCAGTGAGATCAACCAGGGGCAGGACTGCAGGACCTAAGAGGCCAGTGTTGTGACAGGGTAGCCCGTTGTTTCTTCCTGGGTGTCAGACACTCTGCCCCCATGCTCTAACCTCTCACAGCAGCCTGGGGATGACACAGGAGTAGAATCTGGACCCATAGGACCAGCAAAGTCCTGTGACCACAGGACTCACACAGCTTAGCAACATCCTCCGGTCCACACCATGAGCTCCTTCTGGAAGCCTCCAATTCTTCTCATTTTCCCAACTAGAACTGCCTTTGCCAGGGGCGGGAGGGGACCCACAAAACCTCAGAGTGGATTTCTCCAGATGAAGACTGAGAACAAATACAAAATGAAACCAGGCCTGTGGAAACACAGCCCACGACACCCCCCATGGGGAGACTGCCCAGGGGCCCCAAGGGAGAAGAAGGAGGAGGAGGAGCAGAGCCCAGGACACACAGCTCCCCCAGTGCCATCATTTGGTGAACTGGCCCCAAGAATTCAGAAGCAGAGCTCTTCCTCTCTGGTGGAGACAAGGCCCTGGGTAGAAACAAGCCTCCTCCTTGCTCCCATGCACGCTGCTTTCTTGGGGGTGATTTTCAGTTCGTCTCCCATTAGGTTTACCTCATATTTGTGTCTATGCTTGTCTGTCTTCTCCACTACACTGTAGACCACAGAAAAGCAGTTGGAGCAGATTTTGCGCCTCCTCTTGGTGGGAACCACGTTTGTTGAGTGGACCAGAAGCTTCTCAGAAGTGAGCCAAGCAGCTATGAGAAGGGCACGCTGCCCCCGGGGTTGGCTGGCTGAGTAGAGGACCACTGTAGGGTCAAGTGCAGGGGATGGACTGGGAGGGACTGTCTCCAGCTCAGGAGGCATTTCAGAACCTCTGTTAGCACAACTCCCAGAAGACCTGCAAATCCACTGCACACTCTCATAAGGAGCACCCAAAGAGCCTCAGCTCAGAGGAATGACCGCTGGGTCCCACACCCTGCCAAGAGGCCGACCGAGCAGCATCTGGGCACTCCTGGCACCTGCCGGCCAAGCCTTGATCTGCTCAGACCCCCTGATCATCTTCTGAGAAGCAGTAAGATCACAGCTTGGGGAGCAGGGAGCACTTCAAGTCATCAATAATGTAACAGAAGCCCCACGAACACTGAGGACCTTCATAATGTCTGAGAGCTCCAGGCAAGATACCCACTGGGTGCCCAGAAAGTGAAATACCATCACCCTCAATCTGTTCCCTCGCCCCCAATTCATTTTTAATATATGCCATCCAAATATGTCACTAGATCAACCCATATATTTAATACTGATGCGATAAATGTAATTTTGCCTGGTTATAAACAGTTATATTTATTGTCGAGAAACATATTTAAGATCATGGGGCTAAATAAGCATCCTTCACTATCAGAAAATGATAAGCCACCTACCCACCTCTCACCCCGGCCCCAAGACAGACACCACAAACAAAGATGAAATCAAATTACAGCAGTTCCATGGCACATACTTAGGTCTGATGGAACATAATTAGAAAAGCCAGAGATGTTCTTGAGCTTAATTCCTCGAACAAATGCAAAGAGCAACCAAATGCACACTGTGGCCTAGACTATTTCCCTGCTCCCCCATCCTTCAGGAAAGAACACAAAGACCCCTTCTGACCTTGTAGAGCATACGTTCTTCTTTTTCTGCCTCTCGAAGTTCTCAGACATCCAGTGAACAGCTATCTGTTCTCTGAACAGCAAAATGTGCCTTCATCACCAACAGCTCCCTGTTGGCGTCTCTGACTGAGTGCCTCTCTGTCCACAGGGAGGAAGCTTTGCTGATGACTCTCCAGGAAAGCTCAGGCAGTCAAGGTAGTAAGAAAACACTTCCTTCTTCTTCTTTTTCTTCTTCTTTTTTTTTTTTTAACTTAGGTTAGCTCCCAATAACTTCACTCCCTTCCTTTCTGAATTTGAATCATTTTGCTACTCTGTGGAAAAGCCTGAGGACAGAGGAGTGAGACCCTGGTGCTGACATAAGATCCAAGTCATGGGAGCAGGCTTCCGCTTGGTTTAAAAGAATCAGAGCAGCGAGGGGAGAGAGACAAGAACCAGCCAACAGGATGTGTGTGGCTGGAGTTCCTGGCACGAAGTCTTGGCTTTCATGTTTATTTTTGGATGTATTTTTCTTAGCCCTTTGATGCAAATTTCTGGCCTGGGAAGTAACCCTATAGTACAAGCACCAAAGTTGCCAAACGTTAGCACAGGCTGCAACGTCAGGAGATGCAGGCCCCTCCACTTCCAGGCCCCAGTGCTCCTCAGGTGAGGGGGGAAGTCCCAGAGTGCTAACAGGCAGGTCAGGCAACCCTGCCTCAATATCGAGGGTCCTAAACACTCATCTGCAATGCCAGTCCACCTGGCAAGCCTGCTACTCATGCAAAAGTGAAACGCCCTGAAATTGGTAAGAGAGCCACAGACTCCTGAGACAGTCATGTTCTGAGACACTGCGTTTTAGGTATCTGGCTTTCATTTTTCTGACAGCCGCAGACAGATAGGAACATCAAGCCTACTCAAGCAGGAGCAGATGCCTCTGGAAGGTACATTATTCTAATACGGTTTTTAAAGCACATCAGCAGAGACTAAGCTGCTGTCCTTTCAACAATTCTTATTCTCACAGTGGCTTGAAAGATTGTTAATGGAAAAAGGCTTTTTCTCCTATCTATTCTAAAAGAAATGGTAAATAGAAATAACTAAAAAGCTTTTCACAACTATTTTGTGAATCTTCCAGAAAAAAAAAAAGATACTCTAAAAATTAGGGAATAGAGATAGATGTAAACATATTTCTTCAAGAGCATTCATTCCTCTTAGAAATATGCCTGTTCCTAATTACTTTATTTTCCTAGGACAGAAACATGTACTTTTTCTTATTTTTACCATTTGGCTTTATATCTCATAAAGCATAAAATAGATTTTCAGCCAGTGACAATATTGACTAAGACCACAGACACATTTGGGGAATGAACTCTACTATCCCAATTATGACATCCAAGCACTGGTTCTCTGTGATGTGTTTTGCCCTATTAGAAATAAAATCACAACAGTGTTTCAAGAGATGTCTGTCTAACAATTACAGCTAAGAAAGCACTTTGACTGTGACACAGGTCAGATTACAAATTTAAAATATTGCTTTTATTTTGAAAGGCTCTGTGTTTCACTACTGTCTTTAATTTTTCAAAAAATTCATTCATAAATATGTAATATTATTTTGAACATATTCAAACATGACTCACAGTCATGGAAATTTTTGTTCTACCAGAATGATGTTCATGCAACAGAAACACAGGTAAACAGGTGGTGGGCTCTAGTTCTAGGGCCTCTCAGTAGTGGCTTTTATGGATGTAACCAGATTTGCCTCTCTCATCTACCTGCCTACACACACTGGGCTAGATACATATATACTATATGTGCTGAGAAGAGATTCAAGGAATTGGACAATAAATCAATTTTATATTTATTCAAAGGGCCACCATCCATCATAAATACCCATAATCTTTGATCAACTATTAATAACTGGTTTAAATTCCCAAGCCTACACTTACCTGCTTTGTCATTTAGCTTCCTTACTGAGGGTAGAAAATGCCACTGGTGACAAAGAGTTTAAATTATAAATTATAATTGTCTCAAGAACTAAAAATGGGATTCAAACACTTTCAAATTAATTCTCTTCTGGATATAATTTAGAAGCATTACATCCAGTCTCTCTTCTCCTCTCTTTCCCTGTCCCTTTCTCCCTCCTGAGATGTTACTGAAAAAATGGGATGTTTTATACCCTGGTTAATACATATAAGTTCTAATATCAAAGAGGCATGAGAAGAGGGAGGCATTATTGACCAATTTGGGATAAATTTACCATAATTCACTTAAGCTAAGAAAGTATGACCTGACTTTAAAATGGACTAAACCAGCACCTTCAAATCTGTCCATATATTGGGAACTAGAAGATGGAAAGGGAGGAAGAAAGAAATCAGTTTTCTTTAGGAAAGAAGGAGGGAATAAAGAAAAGCATCAACCTGCTATCTCAGTCATAGCTTGGAGAATGTTTATTTTATTTGATGTATTCATAGAGATAATTGGATAAATGCTTCTGGTTATATTTATGACAGTTTTTTTAAAATACTCTGGGTGTTGCCTATTTGGGTTACAACATAATAGACAATATAGTGCAAGAGGTATTTGGAAAGGAATTGGACTTACAACATAATAGGCAATATAGGGCAAGAGGTATTTGGGATGGAGCTGAATAGGATTTCAAAACCTCACACATGGCTCTCTGAGTACCTACCTGTGGAAGCCTGGGAAACTTGCCTTGGACCTCAAAAGAAATGGGAATTCCCTAGTTTTGTGCTGCCACTACAGTTCCAAGTCTAAGACACAAAACAGAGCATTCGCTCAACCTATTAAAGAACTATTTTTAGACTGTGTTACCTGCTGATGATTAGGAACCATCATTTTCTATGAGAAGTAACTCAGAAACTTGTTTTAGATTTCAGCTCCTCAAAGTGACTTTAAGAGCATACATATATAAGGACATAAAGCTACACATCAGGTGTTGGCCATAAAATGGACCCACCATGACTTTCCTCAAAAGTAAGCAGTCAAATGAGATGAACATGCAAATTTAGACCACGATTCAGGTTGTCCTGTTTGGACAATTCGGAACCTCTGACCTAGCCCTGCCTCTGAGCTCTGCACCTGGCCAGCTCTGCCCTGCTGTTGTCTTCTTTCTGCATCTCACAGTTCAGTGATGCTGCTACATGAATCTGGAAGTGACATATCATTCCTGATATGGTCCTTCTCTCCTGCTATGGAGCTGGCAGATCTACCTTAGATTTCAGCTGGCAGTATGAGCTTGGGTTTTGATTTTGCTAAGAGATGTCACTTACCAGTACAATGGATGGCTGAATTATAAACCCTATTATTTGACACAATCAAGGAATAGGTGTTCTGGTTTTCAAATCTTTTGTTTGTAGTGGGTGCTACCTATGTCTTCAACAGATCACCAACACTCAAAGAATAGAAATAAAATTTATTTAATGACATGTTGCACTCTGAAATTATATTATTGACTTGTTTGTTTTATTTTCTATCTCCCCCAAGTACAGTAGAAGCCTCTGCCCTGAAAACAGAATGCTGTCAATCTTAGCCATTGATACCTGGCACACAGGAGAGTCCCAGTATTTGTTGAATAAATAAACATCATTCAACATTTTTTTCCCAGAAGGTAGTTTAGAATTATGCAATTTCTTGAGATTATATATGCACATGCATATCCACTAATAAAGTTCTGGGGTGGGAGGCAGAGAGAGGAAAAAGGAGGATTGAGGAAGGAAACAGTTTAAATAATGCTATGTCCGTGTATGAAGTTGTCACTACCAATCTCCCTAACGTGTAAGGAGGAGGGGAGGGAGAGGAGCAGGGCTGGCATGTGGAGGGAAATATACCAGGAGATGTGTGCATATATGAATGTATTGCTTTGAATCTCACTAGGATGTACAATTATAATGCACCAAAGTATCAAAAGTAAAAATAATAAAGTTCTGATGAACAGACTGTTAGATCATGAGATAAATAGTTTAAATAGTTAAAACACTGCCTGAGCACCAAATTCATACACCACTTTGGTGCATGAGCAGGCAATTGAAGAGGAAGTACCTGGACTCTCTCTTCCTGCGAGATGCCAGGCCCCCACCTGTAAAAGGAGTCAGACTAAAGATTCTAGCCATCCTCGTTAGTGTGAAGTGGCTCCCTGCTACAGTTAAGTCACTGGCAGGGGAGATCTCAAATCATGCTCTGAGGTTACAGGGGTTGGACCCACAGAGTTGCAAAACATGTGGCAAGATTTTAGATAGCCCTCAATATCAATGTCTCATTTAGTAATTTTCCTCTAAGGGAACTAGCCATAGGAAATAGCCCTAAGATGTACTCAGATACGACTTACCCAGGGGATCCAGCAGCATCCTGACAGTGGGAAAACCAGACAACATGAGTCTCTGGACATACTCAGCATCACCCTGGACATTTTCTTGCCAAAAATGTTTGATCTGGCCTAATTAAGCTTTTAGCCCTAACTTCTATTTACAGGAAACCTGAGGTAGAGGTATAAAAGACAATGTCATGAGAAAATGGACAGATCTTGAATTTAGGAGAAACTGAGCTGGCCTTTTAAACATGTCAATGACAAGGGGTATGGTGGAGGGGAGGGAGAGAGAAGAAAGAGAGAGAAAAAGAGAGATTTAGATATGACAACCAAATGAATGTTTTTTTACTGGAGTCTGGTTTTGCTTTTTGTTTTGTTTTGTTTGGTGGGGGGCAGAAGCATCTATAAAAGGTACTTCCAAGCTGGGTATGGTGGTGCACACCTATAATCCCAGTACTTGGAAGGCTAAGACAGGAGTATCACAGATTTGAGACCAGCCTCAGCAACTTAACGAGACCGTTTCAAAATTTTAAAAAGAGAGCTGGGGGTGTCACTCAAAGGTAGGATGCCCCTGGTGTCATTCTCAGTACCAAAAAATTTAAAAAAAATTTTTTTAAAGATATTTTCAGAACAATTGAGGAAATTTGAAATATAGACTGGGTATTAGACAATGTTAGGATATCATTAGTTTTATAAGTGAGAACATGGTTTTGTGAGTATATCACAGGATACTCTACTTTTGGGGGAATACATGCTGAATATTTAGAATGAAATGTCATGACATCTATGGTTTACATGAGAGCAGTTCAGCAAAACAAAGATGAAGAAAGATGGCCGCATGTCAACAATTACTGAGCGGAGGGGTGAATGGAGTTCACTGTACTATCCTTTTCTATTTTGCTTGAAAATATTTTAAATAAGTTTGTTTGAATGTTCCCAGGCAGGAACTTTTCAAGAACTTCCTTCATAGCACTGAGGACTCCTAATTAAAAATACATTTTTAAATATCTCCACAAACCACCCTCTATCAGCAATTCCAGCAAGTCATCCCAGGCAGAAGCGGCTTTAATGACATGCATCACGGGCAGGAATCATTTCGACCCTTAAACCAGTTTTCCAAATTCCCTTTTTGAAAAAGACTTCAGTTTACCTTTCAAAAACGAAAGATCCAAAAAAAAAAAAAAAAAAAAAAAGGCTTATTTGCCTCAAACCTGGTCCCTTTTAATTGACAGAAACCTCTCTACACATACCTCGTGCAAACCGACTTTGGCTTTCCCTCCCTAAAACTAGCTTTTGTCTCTGAACTTTACAGAGCAGTTGGAGCTCTTTAATATTTTCTAAGAGGAACATTTCAAACAAGTAACCCCGCAATTTATTCACTACTGCCAAGAATAAAAGTAACAGGTTTCACCAGCAAGGCCTTCCAAGGCTTCGCATGACTTTTAAGGCCGGCGTCACTCATTCACCTGCAGGTTGGCCCCCTCGATGCCTCTGTCATTTGTTTGGCTCTGGAGGAAACTATTTGATTACACAAAATTCTTTTTAGATCAAGTTTAAAATCTTAGCCACACCAGGACAAGTGGCGAAGCCTGCCGGCTCAACGGGTTAACTCTTGGACATACTGAGCCAAGGACAAAGACGAAGAGCGACCACAGGTTGAAATCAGAAGCTAAAAGAGCTGAAAACGAATGAGTGCAAAAGATGCAAGGCTTAGCCGGGCCTTTATACTAAGTGCTTTATTTGCCAAGACTGTCTATAAGGTGATTTATTCCTCATACTTCTTGTAAATGAGCCTGGTACCCTGAGGGACACTGGTAAGCATCAATAAATGCAAAAGCCACCGGACCAATCGCGCCCATCCACTGCTGTGCCACCTATGCCTCCTCAAGTTGGCAAGTAACCAGACATCTCTATGTACCTCCACTTCCCATACCTTATTACAAGGCACATCATTTCTAAAAGCATTTAAATGAGGCAGATGTTAACCCCATTCATTCCACTTTCCCGGGGAACGTGTCAATAATGATTTTTAAAATGCAAAAGAAAATGTCAAAGTATTTTGTTCCCTGGTTAAGAATACATCATCTGTGGAATAGGAGGGAGAAAATACATAAAACGCTCTATGGTCATTCAAGAAATAATTATAAGGTATGTCAAACTACAGAAAATTGAGCAAGCACTAAATTAAAAAAAAAATAAATGTCTTGTGTGTCAAAATGGCTTTTTCACTCACTCATTTCAAAAACAAGTTTGAAAATTAAATTCCATCTACCAGCTCAGAACAGAACACATTACAGCTCGGTCATACTGCCATTATCCATGTGGCAGCTTCCTTTCTCGTCTGAAACTGTATTAATTGACAAAGAAGCCTTGGGGCTCACCTCCCATAGTGCCTTGAAGTCCTTCTGCTCGATGCGGAGCAGTTCACTGCTCTCCCTGGTAACGATGGTTGCATGGCGGGGGGTGTTGTCCAGAATGGACTCTCCAAAGGCTGTCCCGATCCCCAGGGTACAGATGGTCACTGCATCCTGAGAATCCCCAAAGTCAGTCATTAGAAAAGTAAACACTTAGCAGTTGAGCAAGTTGATTGTCTACCCTTTAAATTACAGTATGATTTGTACAAAACAAAACACCCAGTTTAACTGTACAGTTCAACATAGGACGTTTCTATGACCCCCAGGAGTGCCCTTGTAGTCCCTTTCCAGACCCTCCCTTCAGAGGAAATCACTGTCCTGATTTCTAGCATCCTACAGAGTTTTGCCTGTTTTAGAACTTCATGTAAAAGGAGACAGACAATATACTCTGGCCTGGGAGTGATTTCTTTTGCTCAATATAATGTCTACAAGATTCATCCATGCTCTTGCATGAATCAGGAAGGTTCTTTCCTTTTAATGGTGAGTAGTTTTCCATTGTGCAGGCATACCACTGTTTAATCCCTCATTCTCCTACTAGTAGACATTTGGCTTGTTTCTAGTTCAGTGATATTATGAATAAAGATACTAGCAATGATCTTGCTATCTTTTTATATAACTATTATCTGCTTTAAGAAAAGGGAGAAAATCTATTGAAGATGAACTCAGCCTTTTTAGTGTAAGGGTGCAGTTATAATATTTAAGCAGGGAACTGGAAAAGGGATGCTACTATGTCTGCCTGTCTTGAAGAGATGAGGAAACTGAGGGTCCAAGTGGTGGATTCATGGAGCCCCTGTTCACACAGTAAATAAGTAGTTCAGCCAGATTCTAAGCAAGTCTGACTATATATTGCAAACCTTTTGTATCCTGCTGCCTCCTACAGCCAAAACAGAGTAAAAACATGATCTGATGAAGTAACATGTAGCTAGTTTCTAAAGCACTGTGAATCAATGACTAAAAAGTTTCTTAAGGAATACTAAAAAAGTAATTTCTGCTCTACATGCAACACTGGTGATAATGTTTGGATTTAATCTTAACTAGCTTCAAATAATGCAAATAGGCACTCAAAATCATCTGGACATTAATTTCACAAGGCATTATAAACTAAGAGAGATACACAAGGGTAATCCTCTGAGTTAGAAGGCACAGTTTTCCTTTCATGCATCTAATACACGATAATAGGCAAATGTTATTAAGATCAAGTTAGTGCCTCTGTAACCACATTACTAAGACAAATGCCCGTAAGAATCCAGCTCCTTGGGCCATAGCAAATTGCTTCTTGCACAGACATTACCATATGAAATTATGTTCGGGAAAATAAAATCAATAATATTTCAGAAAAGAATAAAAGATCAGAGGAAAATTTAAGAATATCCTCCTAATAAACTTTCCAGAAAGGCAGTTGCAAACAAATTCACTCAGAAAAAAACAGACCCAAGATTAAAATATCAATACTTAGTTGGGTATCTCTGAGTAATTTTCAAAGTTTAGTAAAAACACGAGAGATTGTGATAAATCACAGGTTTTCACAAATTATCTAGAATACCAAGTTCCCTGAAGATTCCCACTAGATTATTTCATTTTTCTACCACCTAAACCCTTCAGAAAGAATTTTTGCCTAATTTTTACTTTCCAGTGTTAAATTCTAGTTTAAACTTGAGAGGGACTGATTCTATTACTGCTGCTGTAGTCTGTGTAGCTTCGATATTTAAAGTTATAAGCAAAGTATAATGCAAAAGAAATATGAAGATCCTAGCTATTCAGGAGCTAGGATTAACCAGTCTTCTCCTTTCTTATGTCTCATCCCTGACACAGGTAGTTTGTCACCAAATGGTACACACACACACAAAAGACATGGGCTACGAAACTCACAGGAGCCTGTTTACTAGTGAATAGCTCTTGCAATAAAAAAAAAATAAGAGATCTAGCTTATTCTTGGATTTTCCCTGGAAATTTCAACATATCCAGGCCTTATCATATAGAACAGAACTTAGGTGTGGTGGTATTGCAAACTGCACTGCTCAGGGTGTTTTATCATGCCCAACCTCTGGAAGGACAGGCCCGTCCCAGTGTCTCAACCTCGGTCATTTGCTCAGGCACCCAGCTCATTTCCAGGGACCCACACTCTCCTATCAGAATGGAGTGGGGGTCCATCCCTCCCTATCTCCATTTTCACACTTGATCCACTTCAATTTAAAGATAGGGAGTCTCAAATGATAAGATATGATCTCAGGCTAGGGGTGTGGCTCAGTGATAGAGCACCTGCCTAGTTTGCACCAGGCCCTGGGTTCTATCTCCAGCATCACAAAACAAGCAAACAAGAACCTGTGTGTGGGGGGGGGGGGGGGGGGGGGGAGCGAGAGTAAGATCTTGAAATTAGGACTAGAAACTCTTACCTGGAAGGAGTATTAGCTGCACGTTCAAATTTTACTTTCACTGAATTCAGAATATTTTTAGAACAAATTTATTTGGAAATGGAAATGGATTGGGGAGGTATAGGTTGGACACTTGAATAATTGGGCACAGAGAAGTCGAAAGTGCTAGGAACCATTTCCACTTTGAAGATTAACCTCCACCTCCATAGTCCCTGGGTACTTGGTCTGATTCACACTAGAATCCCAGGCAGGCCCTTGTATGTGCTTAGAAAAAAAAAAAATTATCAAATAAAGGCATTCCCATTCACATGTTCTCTCATTTAACAGAACTAACATATAGGGCTCAGTATGTGGGTTGAAAGGCAGGATAGATGCAAGCAGGATGAATGTGAGTTGATGTGGAAGAAGCGTGTCCACACTATTATCTAGCCAGACCCCTACATGTCAGAATCCAGAGCCTGATCCTGCAAGTATCCTCGTGCAGCTTTGTTGTTGAAAATGCCTGATGCTGAATGGAACATGGCATTTTCTTTTACGCTCACACATGCTCTAGATCTCTGTTCAGGTCTTAACGCTTATTTTGCAGGGACTATGCAAAAAAACATTTTTACTTTCTGCTCATTTGCAGATGGATGTTCAGAAAGGCCACCTGAAAGAAACTGTTTTCAGTGACACGGAGCCTGAAGAAAGCAATCAGCACCTACTCAGGGAGCAGGAAACAACAGTGAAGGAGTCTTCTGTTTTGTACAAGATGGCAATTTATCTTGAGGACTTTCAAATGGGATGTGAACATTTAAAAACCTAAATGTCTTCAAGATTGAAGGTAGAAAAAAATTTAAAAAGATTGCTACCTCACCCACCCATTTGTAATTTTCTGGCCAGTTCCACATACACCTACAGCTCCCTGCCTTGAACACCAGCATCGCAGAGCACTAAACATTTGATGCCTGTAAGGTGCTTCCTCCTCCAAAGCAGCAGCACAGGGGGAGGACAAACCCTCCGGCTCCCTGGCCTCACTCAGTCCCACACAGGTCCCCTGAAGGTGCCCAGGTGCAGGCAAAGGAAACACGCTCACTAACACACTCTGGCTAGCTTTCCTTCCTTCCTTCCTTCCTTCCTGGTCTCCCTCCCCAGTCCCTTGCCACATTCCCTGGTGCCATCTCTAAAAAACTACTTGCAGCAAAATCCTCGTCTCCAGGCCTGCTTTTGGGGAAACCCCAAATAAGAGGGTGGGTTAGCCAAGATGCCAGTGGCTCCTAAATTGCCCTGAGACCTTAGGGGAGGTACTGGACCAAACCAGCATTCCCAGAGAGACTTCTGTAACTGGGACAGAGCCCAGAACATCACTCACCGCTTGCCTCAAACACACCCTAAGTGCAGTAGCCCTCGGGTGACACAAGGGAAGACTTCACTGTGTTAATAAGATATGTTTGGTCACCCAAGGCCAATTCCAGTGTGTAAGGAGGGGTGACCCTGGAGCAGGTCACTGACATGTCATCCTAGTTCTTACACTGATTGCTCCAGCTGAGAGAAGGATTGCTTATGTTTCATATACACATAGCCTGAAAGCAGATTTATGCAATGTTATTAATAATTTTGTGCATGAAACAAAGTCTGTATACATTGAACCACGTTTTGACTGTGACCTGGTTACATGAGGTCAGATGTGGGATTTTCCACCAGCAGCATCATGTCAGCACTCAAAAAGTTTCAGAATTTGGAGCATTTAGAATTCTGAATTTTGGTGCTAGGGAAACTCATCCTACATTACTAAAGCAATCCTGCAACATCAGAATTATTATTGCTATTTTTTAGGTTAGGTAAACATTAGGCTCAAAGATGTTCAATAACTTGCCCACCACCATGGCTGGTAAAAGAGCTGAGACTAGCTGCTGGTCAGAGTCTCCTTACTTATCCATACACTGCTCAGATTGTCATGCGAAGTGTAAGTACTTGTGCCAAGGCTCAGGACGAACATTAGTTAAGGTATTAATTTAATCCACATAGGTTCTTTATTCAATCACCAATCTATGTGTTCACTGAATAATCACCAGGGAAATATTGTACCCTTTCAATTCTCCAATTCCAGTACCAGCCCCACTTAACACTCCCGAGAGGATCAAATCCACCCCAGGCTGGCAAAACCAATCTCTAACTCATTAGGAGAAATGTAAGCAATCATGAGCTGGGAACTACGAATAGAATCTGCATTTCTGCTTTTCCCTTTCTGATCTGAGGTATAACAGAGTTCCTACCTGGGCTAGCTATACTAAGTTTCTGTCTGAGTCTTAACCTTGATAACCTGCCTGGTACTCAAATTCTTCTCGAAGTGGGAGTTCTGACAGCCTCCCTGGTCCCCAGTTCCTCTCTGGCAGTCCTTCTGTGGCCAGACCTCTTAGTAGGCCACTCCACCCCTGGGCCTGCTTCCCTGTCACCAAGCCAGGCCTCATCAGCACCACTCGCTAGACCTACGTTGGCCTCCACCACACTGACCTGGGGGCTCCCATCCCCCACCTTTCTGCTTCTTCCCCACCTCCTGCCCCGCACTGCCCTAACACAACTTCTAACATTGTCCGCCTGGGCCATGGGCAGCCCCCAGGCTCTTCCTCTCTACTCAGCTGGGCACCAGCTAAGTAGGAGCAAGATCCTGGCAGGGACTGGCTCTCTCTGTTCCTAAACGTTGGTATTGGGTAAGTTAAAGACGTCAGCAAAGCCTGCCCTGGTGGAAAGCAATGAGTGGCAGCAAAAGACACCACCATGGAGGTGCCCAGAGTTAGACACTTGGTGCTTTGGGGAGGGGGGTCCCTCAAAAAGCGGCAGAGTGCAAAAGCAAGGGCCTTAATACATATAAATTCAAAATGTCTGCCAAACACTAGCCCGTGACTTTGGGCAAAATGCTCCCCAAAGCCTCAATATCCTCATCTGGGAAATCTGCACAATCTTTTTATGTGATTATCAGCAGAAATAAATAGAAGTAAAATAATATAGAGAGTCCAGGATGGTTCCTTGCACATAGTACATGCTCTATAAATAATGAAAAGTATTACTTCTAAGTCATTTATATACCTGGTAGGTTTTTTGTGTTTCTAAACAGCAAGTATTTCTTTCTATGATTTAAATAACTCTAGATACTCACTTTGTATTACTCTTCACCTAATGATGGCTTTCAACACTTAAATTCCAAGTTTCTCTGTCCCCTAGTCTGGATGTCAAGTGGTTTGAATGATCTGCAAAACACTTGAGCTCTCTAGGGGAGCTTGTATTCAAAGGAACCTCTGACAATCCTGCCGTAAATCAAAGAATCCTTTCACACTGCAACTAATCACCCATAATTTACCTGCTTTGTACATTTGAATTATGGAACACTGAGTTTTCTTAAATCAAGTATTCTCAACTGAGGCATGCCATTTGTTTGTTACATTATAAACAAAGATAAGGTATGGAAGTGTGGGGGATGTTAAGAAAGCCAATAGCTACACATCACTGGTAATTAAGATTGTTGTCCAAGCTAAGCAATGTGTGTCTTGCAAATAATATCAATAGGCACTACCTGAAATCCACAACTTGAATTTCAAGTTACAGACCTGCCAACAAAATTTAAAGTAGCTTACAATCAATAAAACAGATAAGAGAATTCTCTGTAATAAGTATATCAAGATTTTTGGGGGGATCTTTATTATCTATATTTAACTCACTTCTCTATTAACTCAAGAAGAGTTCATCATCTCATGGCAAGCTTATTGTCTCAGATACAAGTTGGGTTAATAATTAGGAACAAGTCAGTTTGTTAAATGTGTAGGCCCAGAAACATAAGTTCTTACAAAGTAAATATTTTTACAGTTTTCATTTTAGGCCCATGGGCCATTGTCATTAAGTAAAGTAGCACCTGTGTTTAGTTAATGAGCTTGAATTTACTACTCAAATTTACCACATCCTCAAAATCCTTTTAAAAAATAAAATTTGATGGAACCCAAGAGTTTGCTGAGAAGTCAGACTATAAGGGCTGTCAAAAGGATTTAGTGTCAGGCAAAAATACTTCCGAGTCAAATGTGTTTTCTAACAAACAGCAAAGACAAGTTCTACTTTCAGAGCACCTCCCTAGAATCAGCTTCTTAGACACGGTTTAAAGAGATCAGGCAGGCTGGCTTGGGGAAGGCTTGAGGAGAACTGACTCAGGAGGCCAGTCCAGTGTCAGTGGCCAGCCTGTCTGTCCAGCACTGTGTGCAGTTTTGTATCCACCCAAATTGGCAACAAAACTAAATATAGGACATATGGTGCAGGATGTTAAATAAATTCCCAATCAGTCCCTAACAAATAGAAAGACCTGAGACTAACAAGAAACAAAATATCATAAACAACCACTGTGGACCTGACACCTTTCATGTTTTATGGGCTCAATAAATTTATTCAGAAAAATGGCTCCCAATAATCATGATGTTCTCTGTCTGAAAATAAAGAGTGACAGGAGTGAATGGAAGAATCAGAGTCAGAGATGTTAAAAAAAAAAAAAAGATCCACGTTATGGAGTAGCATCCTGCCCTTCAAATTTTATAAACAAAAATGCAGTCCTTAAAAACATTGCTGTTGGACAGGCAAAGATGAGAGGGCAAACAAAAGCACACATTTAACTTTGGAGAGAAAACAAGTAAGAGGTCTTTCTCCAAAACTGGGATAAGAATTTGCCAGATAATGTCACTGTGACAGATTAGTGGGTGGAATTAAGTGACGATCAAGGCTTTGTACGCCCAGATTCTGTGATCCCATGAAATGGCTGAACAATATTGTTAAACTTCTTGCAGTTTCAAATACAAAGTGCATCTCTTGCTTTTTCTATTCTAACACTGCCCTCTTGTGATAGAATGGTGGCATTGCCAACTCTCTCAAAACAGTCATAAAAAAGCCCAGGAACCCTTGTTCTAGCCCAAGGTTTGTACTAAGTGCTTTACATACACTAACTCATATACGGTAGGAACCATTATCCTCAATTTACAGATGATATAATTGTGCCTGTGGCCAATTAAGTGGCAGAGAGAGAATTTCAAAGGATGTCTGAATTTAACCACTGCGTTTTGTATTAGGTACATGACAACACTTTATTTTATTTTTTGAGGTACTAGGAGTTGAACTCAGGGGTGTTCTACCTCTAAACTACACTTTCATCCTATTTCACTTTTTATTTTAAAACAGGGTCTCACTAAGTTAGAGGGCCTCGCTAAATTGCTGAGGCTGATCTTCCTGTTTCAGCCTTCCAAGTACTGGGATTATAGGCATGTACCACTATGTCTGGCCATACAACACTTTAAATAAGCATCTGTTACAATGATGCATAAGTTTTAATGAATTAATAAGCCATCCCATTTTCTATCTTGCAGCCTAAACTCCTATTCTGCCAGCAGCCTTCAGAAATTCTTTCATATGACAAAAAAAAAATGTTTATACTTTTCTGGTGTAAAGATTAATTTGAAATCATATAGGATTTAGATATTCATTGTGCTAGAAAGATCCCCTCGCCTAAAATATCTGCAGAGAAGAGCACAGCCCCACCCCTCCCCCCACCATACAGACATGCACGCACAAATTTGGATAGTATTGTCTGATAGAGTAAGGCTCATAAACTTATTTATGGCTTTTAAACTTATTAGTTATTGTTTATACCTTGCCCCAATGTTTACTGTTAACCATTAACCAGTGAAATATTAATGACAGAAGTACACACACGTTATTATTCATTTGAGTGGGAATATTTTGACCCCTTAAGTTAAACAGGTCTCCAGGACAGGAAAGCCAGTGTGTAGGTTTACATGTCCTGGTTGAGCTTGGGGAGGGGGCTGAGGGTGGCGACAGGTAATACTGGGAACTGGAAGGATTAATCCTGACAGCATCCATGTTGCTATATAGAAATCTACAAGTGTAATGTGAGCCAGGCTGGTGAGGCTGGTGAGGTGGTCTATAGGCAGGTCTCTCTTTGCTTGGCATTTAAATTTTTCTGAGGTGAGAAAAAAAATAATACCAAGAAAGGAAGGATGGTTGAGAAGCTGAGAGAGATGCCTCTGACAATTCCACACAGCCAGAAGAGGGTCTCTGAAGTAGGTTTTATTTTATGGAGTTAGCAGGATAAGTATAGTTTATAGAAAGAAAAGTGCAGGGATTTGCAAGACTCTAAAAGTTCTTAACATAGTAAGAACAGAATAATCTATGCATTTCCCAGAATTCTTAGGATGAACATGGTTTCAAGGTAGTAACAACAGTAATGAGAGCAATGAGCTGGTAATCCCAGTACTTGGAAGGCTGAGACAGGAGGAAAACAGGTTTGCAGTCAGCCTCAGCTACTTTGTGAGGCCTTCCGCATCTTAGTGAGACCCTACTTCAAAATAAAGAATAAAAAATAGGGCTGGGGGTGTAACTCAGAGGTGGAATGCCCCTGGGTTCAATCTCCAGTACTGAAAAAAAAAAAGAAAAGAGCAATGAAGCCAGGCGTGGTACATCCTGGGGGATAGCAGAATGATCCCCATGAGCCTGAGAGTAGCACACATGTGTGTGCAAAGATGCGGGGCTTAAAGAAATCCACAGGTACTAGGAAGAAAGAAATCCACATTCCTAGCTGGGTGTGGTGGTGCACACCTGTAACCCCAATACTTGGGAGGCTGAGACAGGAGGATTGCAGGTTCAAGGCCAGCCCCAGTAACTTAGCCAGACCCTCAGCAACTTAGGAAGACCCTGTTTCAAATTATTAGAAAGGGCTCTGGGTATAGCTCAAGAGGCAGAGTGATCCCAGGTTCAATCCTCAGGAGAGAGAAAGAGTGAGGGCAAGGGCGAGGGCGAGGGCGAGAAGAGAGCACCGTAGCACCGGGTCCTTGGGGAGAGTCTCTGAGAGGTAGGGCCATTTCCCTCCCAGCCAGGAGCTCTCTCTCTTCCCTCCAGTCCCATCTTGAGGCCTTGGATTGGGGAAACTCAGCCGCAGCAAAAGCAGGGTTGCAGAAGCAGGCTGTGGCTCTGGGGCCCTGCTGGAAAAGGCCTAACTGTGTGAGAAGCAAAGGAGCTAGCCAGTGCTCTGCAGTTTTGAACCACTATCAGAGGGCACTCCTGAGCCAGGGGAAGGCCTGCAGGGCCAGGCAGTGGGGCTGACCCATGCATCCCTGGAGGTGAGCCATCCGGCTCCTGAGCCCAGTTCTCTCCACCCTCTCCCTGGAATCAGCCTAAGCGACATGGCCACTTGCTGGAGTACCTGTATCTTAATACCTCCCTCTAACGTGTTGGCAACAGCATTCTTTGTTATAGTCATAAGCATCAGTGATCCCCTGAGCAAAGCCGAATCCACATCACCCCCTCACCCCTCTGGATACTGGGCAGACCCTTGCTGATGCCTCAGACTCACGGCCACACAGGCTGACCAAAGCTGAGGACAACAGCAGGAGGAGAACTGAGCTGGCCGATGATTCCCAGTTCTGAGGCACCTGCTATGTCTTCTTGACCACTCATTCATCTGTGAACAGGGCACGAGACAGCACAATTCAGTCCACATACACAGGCTCAAACCAAAGCACGTTGGTGAAATGCTCTGTGAACAAGGAGAGCTCTCACCACGCACCCGGAGGGTATCACCATGACAAAAAAAAAAAAAAAAAATGTGCCCCTCAGCCCAGGGCACAAAGAATGCAAAAAGAACCCGCCAGGCCAACCATACGGGGCTGTATTTTTAACCCAGTGAGCAAAAAATACAAGGGAATGATGGGAAAGGAATAAAAGTAAGATTATATTGAAATAAGCAAGAAGGTAATATGAATTTATGAATCATATAGAATTTTTATGTCTTATGAATTCTTGAAAGCTAGAGTTATAGCTTTCTATCGCTATATAAAATAGGGTGATTGTTTCCAGGAAAATGCCACCAAATCAATAATCACTAATTACCTGAATCTGGGGTGGGGGTGGAGGCTCCTCTTTGTGTAGTCCCGT
>PVLC010012965.1:0-43103 GCA_004027655.1 Graphiurus murinus | reverse complement strand
AAAAAAAAAAAAGAAAAAAGAAAAAGAAAAGAAAAGAACAAAAGAACTTCAGTAGAAGATAGAAGATATGACATGGATGTCCAATCTTGGTTGTTGCATGCCCCAGACAGTGTAAGCCACTTACAAAGGAAACCTGATGCTGGACTTTAAAGATTAATCATGGCCAAGAAACTCAAGTAACTATTTTTTCTAGTGCTCAATAAAATAAACATTGATCTTATCAGTACTCCAGGAGAGCCTAGCTATTGGTCAGGCCCAGAAAAACAATTTCTATGGTAGGTGGGTTCCTAGCATCATGCTTTTATAGAAGGGTCTCGGTTTTGGCCCACCATCTTGAAGCATCAGTTTGGAATTAAAAGTAAGTCCTCTGTAATAGAGTTTACTCTGGTTCTTGGGTTGGGCACATGGTAGGGTAAAGAAGAGGGCCAATCTGTGAATAAATATGTGTCTTCTGGACTTCTAATTGCTCTCTCTCTCTCTCTCTCTCTCTCTCTCTCTCTCTCTCTCTCTCTCTCTCTGATCTATAGGATGCCTTCAGGGCCATGCATCTGGAGCTTGACATTGTGCAGTTGTACCTTAAGCCGCTGCTCATTGGAGAACTTGCACCAGGAGAACCCAGCCAGGAGAAAAACAAAAAGGTAAGCAAGATCTCAGGATCTTTGTGTGTGCAACAATGAAAACAAGGCATATTTAGAGGCAAATTTACTATTTTCTGTGAGAAACCAGTTGTCAGGCCTGGGTGAACCTACAATAGAGTAGAGTAGTTTTCCTTTTTCTAAGGGGGTACATTCCAAGACACCTAGTGGATGCTAGAAAGCATGGATAGTACTGAATCCCATATACAAGCAATGCAATACCATGACAGTTTACCTGATAGCCACAATGGCTACGAAGTGACCGTGGGGAGGGTGGTGCATACAGTAAGAACGACATGGATAAAGGGATGGCTCATGTTCTGGGCAGGGCAGAGCAGGGTGGTGGGAGATCTCACAGTGCTGCTTAGAATGGCACACAACTTAAAACTTGAATTGCTTATTTCTGAAATTTTCTATTTAGTATTTTTGGACTGTGGTCGACTAAGGATAAATGAAACCATGGGAAATGAAACCTTGGATATAGGGGGACTACTGCAAATGAGAGGGCTCTGTACATTTCAAAGCAATGTCATCCTTTGTAGATCCTTAGAACGAACCCTTAAACCTCTGTGAAACATAGGAATGGAATTTTTGACCCATAAATAGGAATTCTATGTCTCTAAGCCCTGACTTCATGCCACACTACTTACACTTTTTTGGTGACTGCTTGTGATTCTGTGTTTGATGTCTATGTCTATGTTCGCTGCTAAACTAAGTTCCATAAGAGCAGAGAATATATCTATCTTGCGCATCCCTGTGTTCTTAGGACCGGCCTGCACAGATCAGACATGTAACAGGAACTCCACAAATAGATATTGGATAAATGGTGTAAATACATTCTCAGCTCTTTTTGCATTTGGGGAAATGCTCATTCATGGAGAACAAATTAGTTTCTGAAAGTTCCACAGCTGGTGTATCAAAGAGCTGGGACTCCAAATCATTTATTTCTGGCCCCTAGATCTTAGTATAACCATGCTTTATTTCATATTTTGACTACTGTCTTCTAAGGGACAGGGTTTCTATATGTTTAAAATTTCACTTGGATGTTTTTAAATAAAGCTTAAAGAGATTTAATGAACAGTGAGTGATTCAATTCTTGCAATTTGCTTTTATAAGAATTTACATTTTTCTAATTCTTAATTACTTTGATTTGCACAAAGTACTGATCCATATATCACTGTGAAGCAGATAAAGTAAGGACTTTATTTCCTCTTTAAGAAATGAGGAGACAGGCTGGGCCTGGTGTCACACTCTAGTAATCCATGTACTTAGGAGGCTGAGACAGGAAGATCACAAGTTTGAAGCCAATCTCAACAACTTAGCAAGACCCTCAGCAACTTAGCAAGACCCTGTTTTAAAAAAAAAAAAAGGCAAGGGTAGAGCTCAGAGGTAGAATGCCCCTGGGTTCAATCCCCAAGACCAAAAAAAAAAAGAAAACAAAATGAGGAGACAGATTCCCACAGGGAGCAAGACTAATCTCAGGACACAGAACCGGTTGTATAGCTCTCTGCTTAGAAAAATGGACCCTGAGGGAGATATAGCTTTATCTCAAACCCCACCCCTGCCACTCTCAAATTTCACAAGTTTAGGCCAGTTCCCAAACCTCATTGTGGCTTCATTTCTCTCCATGTAAAACAATAACAATAATCATACCAATCTCATAAGAGTTTTGGGATAGATGATTGAAAGAAGTAACATCATTTAAGGTGCTTAGAGTAGTGTTTGGAATACAGTTAATGCTCAGTAAATTTTAGGTACTGTCATGAACCCAGTGGTGGTACTAGAACTTACGAACCTCCAAATAAGTCCCCAAGGAAAGATGATGCAATGCTTAATCACTATTCCTAAAATATATATGTAAATAAAATTCCACTAATGACTGTGAGCTATAAAACAATCATTATCTGAAATGGTATTAGTCACAAAGGAGAAAGGGCTACCATAAATTGTCTTTAATACATCTATGTACTCAGGTGGCTATATATATAGAACATTGTTGTTTGAGCATGAAGCTGGGTGCCAGGAGGTGTGGGCTAAAGTCCAGCGTCTGTCATTGACTTGCTGATGATTTCAAGCCAGTTGCATAGGTGACTTTTTAATGAGAATTTTAGTTTCTAGAATTACTTTTATAGCTCATTTTATTTCTAATTTCTCTCCTTTTTTACATCTGTACATCCCTGCTATTTTCTCATACTCTGATCACTTTCTAAACTCTCCTGGTTTCAAACCCATTATTACAAGTGAAATTTCTTCGTCATTCTTGCATGCTGCTCTGTATTATGTGCCAAGTTTGCAAACCAGTGCTAGTGTTGTACACAAACACACAGACATATACATACATGGTATACCCGTGCAGGGCCACTCCAACCAGCCAGTGGAAATCCTGTCTTGTTCCTTCAGACCCACTGAGAAGTTCTCAGAAAACTCATCCTTAGAGCTAATCTAAGTGAACCATAGTGTTCCATGGTCAGCTCTTGTATGAAAGCATCCATTGCATACTTTAAAGAGCTAATAACTAGAAAGGTGCTTTGTAAATGATACTAGCAACTGCAGGAATATAAATCCACAGAGACAACCCAGTTCCCCCAAACATAAACAGAATTCAATCAAATAATACTGATGGCTTCAAAGACAGCTCTTAGGCTTATATATCTCTCAAGTGACTCTCCACCTCTCTCCCTCTCCTCATAAAACAACTACTTTTTTTGGTCACAACTCAGCATATGTATAATAGAGAGAAACAGCAAAGCTCCCATGCAGGGTAGAAGTCATGAGAAGAGTTGCCCAAAACAACTAACAATTGGACAATGTACAAGTTACTGCTCATCCTTTTCTCTGGCCGTATAATACTCATCTTCACCATCCTTCTAATCTCCAAGAAAAAAGGTGATCATCATCTTTTTCAAAGATTCCATTTGTTTGTTCAGTATTTTTGTTTTAAATTCTGGATAATTAAATGTATTCATGTTGATAAAATTCTGTTAATTCCATTAACAAATAATAATTTAGTAATTTTATTACTAAATTAATAAGTGATTGCTTGTGCTTATTTGTGTTTCCTTTCCCTGAAGGAATTAAATCCTTCCTTGAATATTTATTTCACAGCCCCAGTTGGTGAAAGATTTCCAAGAACTCCGCAGGACATTAGAGGCTATGAACATGTTCAAGGCCAACCTGGGTTTCTTCTTCCTTCACTTTGCCCAGATCTTGATTTTGGAAGCCCTGGCGTTGCTAATACTGCATCACTTTGGCAGTGGCTGGACTGTTACAATATTCATTTCCTTTATCCTCGCAGTTTCTCAGGTAAGCAGGTATTCTAAGCCCAAGTAGTGACCTCAGGAAGAAGTTTGGATTTTTTTTCTTCCATCTTTAGATGGCTGTCAGTAGTGGCCTGACACTTCGTGGCAAGCTACTTGCTCATCAAGGTCTGCCACTTATCTACAAATTATTAAACTATTTTGTGCCCCAGTTCTGACATCTATAAAATGACTGTAACAATGAACAGCGAATTATTCTAAAGAGGACTGAACATGCTTGTGTATAAAATACCTAAGATGGTGTCTGTCCTATGGTAAAGGCTTAATGAATGACAGTTGTTACTGCTCTTTCTGTTTTATCCCCACAATCTCAGTAACTACAGTTATTTCCCTAGCCAGATAGTACTCATCTTCATCTTTCATTAACCCACCAACATTTATTAATGAATGCATCTGATCATGAATTTGTTAAAGGCAGAGATACATCTTATATGAAAATAAAATTATATGAATCCCTTTGTAAATGATGAACAACTGGTGCTCAGTAGGGCATTTGTTAAATCTTTGTTGAATAAGGTATCTATGTACATGGCTTACACAAGACTGTGTAAATGTGGAGAGAAATCTGAAAGCTCCCTGTCCCTAAAAAAGGAACCATCTAGGAAGGGTGATGGTCATTCCACTGAAGATAGTGCAGAGCAGAACAGGATGCATGCAGCAGGTAGAACAAACATAATATTGGAACAGAAAGGGACATTTAATTCTCATTGGTATGATGGGTAAAGCTTTGCAAAGAATTACCAGTATTAGGTGTTTCTAGATTTCAGAATGTTTGTGTCAATTCTTTTTCTTGAAAAGCCAACTTGCTTATTATTTGGACAGCAACTTTTGCAAAAAAAGGAAGGAAACATATATGCTTGGTGCTTAGTTGGGTGCTTTACAATAGGTAAAATGCACAGCACCCCATGTGTCAGATTTTATTATTCCCATGTATCAGAGAAGTGACTGAAGGTCAGAACTGCTGAGTAACTTGCCCAGTACTATGAAGCCCATAAGAGATAAAAAACATAAATCTGTCTGACTCCAAAGTCCATGGTCTTTCTGCTTTACACTGGAAGATTATGAGCACAGAGAGCCTTCCAGGCTGAGAGAACCATCTGGACAAAGGGATGGAGGTTAGACCATGACATGTGTAGGAAACAGAAACCACACTCGGATGGAAGTCAGAGGAGAACTCCCACTGTTCCCAAAGAGGCTCACGAGTGTACTCATGGGCTTGTGGATTTCTTCTTGACTTCCCAAAGTCTCTGACAACTTTGTCTCTCCTAGGCTCAGAGTTCATTTTTGCAGCATGACATAGGACATCTTTCCGTCTTTAAGAAGTCCAGGTGGAACCACCTGGTGCACAAATTCGTGATGTGCCATCTCAAGGTATGGATGTCAAGAAATATGATAGAGATGCTTAAGCCTCGTTCCCTAAGGCACGGGTCTCCATGTTTGATGGTGTACTCATCAGTACTTCTTATCCCCCACACATAAACATAATGATGAGGGTTATATGTACTAATATGTAATATGGCATTATAAAATTTGTGCTAAAATAGAATTTTAAGTTTTATGAGAAAAATATTGATTCTTACTTAAGAATCTCTTAGATTTTCCATTAATATGACATATTATTTTTCTCAATCCCTGGCACCCCATTATCCTAAGGAAACACCTCCCAGAGGAAAGTGGAATGCCTTTATGAATGAAGATATGCACTGCGAAATCACCAAAGGGAACATTCTTAGAAGGAATGTGAAATTTTTTTGCTACGAAGCTAGGGGAATACATCAGGCTCAAGTTGTCCTGGAAGGATGGGGTGAAGAAATAAAGGAAAAGATTCAAGAGGACAGATAAAAATGAAGAGGAAGAGAAATAACAGTCAGGGGAGGCCAGGAATCTCTCTTAGAGAGGAGGGCTGCAAAACCCGTACTTCTAGAAAAAGCAAGTAGTCATGATGGCAGCTAGTCTTATCCCCCCTAACATAAGCTCCAGAAGCAAGTCCACTGTCATGCAGTACCTAGGAGTTTCTGATACACACACAGTAGGCTTTCAATAAATGTTCATTGAATGAATGTGTGTGTGTGTGTGTGTGTGTGTGTGTGTGTGTGTGAGAAAGAACAATGTAACCAAGGCAACAGGATTGTTAAGACTGGCTTTTGGCCCTGGCTCTGACAGTGCTGACTGAGTGATCTCGAGTAAATCAAGTTCTGTCTCTGGTCCTCAATGTTCCCATCTATAATATTAGGTGTTAAGTTAGATCTCTGCTTTTCTGTAACTTTATAGGATTTAGTAATTATGTGCTCTGGCCCACAATTAGTTCTTCTCCACACTAAGTCTTTGCATTCAAGCCAGGCCCTCTTAGGAAAAATCCACAGGGACTGACTCAGATCTTATTAGTTCTTCCTTTACCTGGTATCTCTTTATGTTACAAAAAAAACCTGGTAATCTGGTTCCCCAGCCTAGGGCAGCTTGGAAATGGCCAAGTAATAAGAGGGTGACGAGGATGCTGGAGCCAGGCCCACAGAGAACCGTAATCAGTAACCAGGGACAGCCAATTATACAGGACGGCAGCCGGGAAGTACAGCAGATGAGAGGCAGCCAAACACCAGGTTCAGAACCTTCCCCTTCGTGCTATTTTCTCATGTAATTCTCAGGAGGTAAGACTCATAGCACCCCTATTTTTCAGTTGAGATGAATCTTCAAAGTGGTTAACTATTTAAGTCAATATCTAGAAACTAGTAACTAGAAAAATTCATAGTGCAATATTAAATAGTGCAGAATACAGAGAAGTGCTTCTCAACTGTAACTATTTGGAGAAAAATGAAGAAACTTTTTAAAAGGCAGATGCCTAGGCACCATTGCAGAGACTCTGATTAAATGCATCTGTGCCAGGGTCTAGGCATCAGCATACACTGGAAAGCTCCCCAAGTGGTTGTAACCTGCAGCCAGGACTGGCCACTGCCACTCTCCCCCACAATAGAGCTGCCTTCCAGGGGCACTCAGCCACACAGTGGTGGAGTCACCTTGAACCCCACCTTGAACAAGTCAGTGTCCTTGAACTTCAGCTTCTTCAACTGTAAAGTGAGGATAGATGGTGGCTTCAACTTGTAGGAATGCCATTGAGATTATATGCAATACGCAGGTGACTTGCATAGCACAGTGCCTAGAAATGCACAGTGATTTTTAGCTGTTTCTAATATTAGGAACAATTTTTAATATACTTTTATTAGTGCATTGCAATTACAGAGCATAATGAAGTTCAGAGGAATAGAGACATACATGCACACATTTGGTGAGCTTCCCCCTGGATCCACCCCACTCCCTCCTCTTCCCTGTACATAATATTGAGATGGACGTTGATAATTTTGTATATGTATGTAGCATCATTTGAAGTCTTTCCTTCATCAAGTCTTCCTCCCTCCTAGACCTCCATCACTCCATTGAGGTTTCTCCATTATCTGGAGTTCCTCTTGAATCCCATTTCCCCCTTAGCTTCTACATATGAGGGAAAACATATGACCCTTCACTTTCTCTGACTGGCTAATAGTCTCTAGTTCCATCAATTAGCAAATGACATAATTTTGTTCTTTATGGCTGAGTAGAATTCCATTGTGTGTATATCCATTCATCTGTTAATGGACACCTTGGCTGACTTAATAATTTGGCTATTGTGAATTGTGCTGCTATAAACATGGATATGCATGTCTCACTACAATATTCTAGTAGGATCAGTCTTCCCATGATTGAATCGAGGGCCTAGAATCACTAATAAAGATGTTTAATCGTGATGATATTAAGAAGATAGGAAGGCATACCATAACCCTAGGCAT
This sequence comes from Graphiurus murinus, assembly GCA_004027655.1. Taxonomy (NCBI): domain Eukaryota; kingdom Metazoa; phylum Chordata; class Mammalia; order Rodentia; family Gliridae; genus Graphiurus; species Graphiurus murinus. Next base: position 35,333 of record PVLC010012965.1, on the reverse strand, counting down.
CGCTAACTTACAAGACACTTGGAGTCATCTATTCCTACCTACTTCTTTCCCATTGAGAAGACTGAGGTCTAAATAGATTAAGTATCACAGCGTATGATTTGGGATTCATATTAGAGAGATGTCCGACAACGTGGTTAGGATGAATAATTTTGTCATTTTATGAAACAAGTTTCATTTAATCAGAAACTTCTGGCAATAGGCACACTATTCCACCCTCTGTCCACCAGAGATAGCTAGACAAGGTGTTTCTGAATTTTCTCAGGAATATTAACCACAGAATAAAAAAAAGCAGGAGTTGCTTCTTACTGTCTTTGTGAGACTCAAGCAATGAAGCTGCCTACTTCCCTTCCCCTGAGCTGAGTCAGAGAAAAGCCAGGACACATTTGCCCTAGAGGTAATTGGCAGTTGATACGCTACCAGTATTTGAAATATTTCCAACCAGCCACACCCTGGATGCCACTTTTAAAAATGAATGTTTTCCCATTGGTCCAGATTTGCCCACAGTTCTTTCTTGGTGTCCCCAGAAATAATTTTGTACTAATTGAAATTAATATAATCGTGACAACTCATGAACAAAGCAAGAAAATAGGCAATGGTTCCTGAAGCAAGTCAAGAGGACTCTGCCATTTTGCAGGCAAAGCCAGTGATTCATGAACAATTAATATAGGTTTCAAGTATGTGCAGAAGACACAATTATCCGTAGGAAGGGAAGGTGGGTGGGAAGGAGATGACAAGGAAAATTACAAGCAGCAACATCTCCGCCTTTTACATGCATCACAATTTTAAATTTCAAAGCTTGACTTAAACATACATTCCTCCTCCCATTCCAGAAAAGGCACAAATGTCAAGATTATTTGGAATTTTCACTTATTAGCTATGCAGAGATATACGCATTAAGGTGTTTGCAGTGTATGCACAATAAAAGAGCTCTTCTTAGGACAAACCATGAAATGTTCATATATATTTTGGACTTTTGTGCAATACATGTTGAGTACCCCCTAATGTGAAAATCTAAAACATGAGATGCACCATTTTTAGTGTGGACATGATACTACAAGTGCAAAATTCCACAGCACAAAACTTTGTTTTATGCAAAAAAAAAAAAATTAAAATAATGTATAAAATTATCTCTAGGGTATGTATATATAGGTACATATGAAACATAAATGGATTTTGTGTTTACACTTGGGTTTCATGACCAGGAGAGTTCATTTTGCACATGCAATATTTCAAAATTTTTTAAAAAATTGAAATTTCAAATACTTCTGCTCCCAAGTATTTTAGATATGAAATACTCAAACTGTGCTAAATTTGAAATGGACTCTCTAAGCCAGGCATGGTGGCCCACGCTTGTAATCCCAGCATTTGGAGGCTAAGGCCAGAGGATGTGGGTTCGCGGCCAGCCTCAGCTACCTAGTGAGGCACTCCGCAACTTAGTGTGACCCTGTTTCAAAATAAAGAATAAAAAATAGGGCTGGGGTGTAGCTCGAAGATAGAATGTCCCTGAGTTCAATCCCCAGTACTGCAAAAAAAAAAAAAAAAAAAAAAAAATGGACTCTCTATGGTGTATTTTTCTAGCATCTCAGTAGTCATATTTGGAAAGAGAGGAATCAAGTATTACTATAGGGATAATGGAGCAGACTATTTGAAATTAAGACTGTCCTAGAAAATCTGTCTTATGCTGTTTTCTGTGACTACAGTCTAAAACATTTGGCAGCAGAGGAGAGATAGTGTGAAGAATGCTGCTTCTTATAATACTCAGCAACCTCGCCCCTGAGGAAATTGCCAAAGTTGCATACCTAGTAGATGGCCACATGGAGATATAAATTTAGGGTGGCTTCAGTCCAAAGTCTGGATTCTTTCTACTGCACCCAGAAAAGATCCTACTAAATTGAGGAGTAACTAAGGCTGGTTTCTACACAGACAGAGCTTGGTGCAAGGACAAGCAAACACACAGCTGATAATCTTCACTTGCTCATGAAGTGCTCTCTCCTTTGCCTTGGGAAGAATATCTTCTAGACATAGGGGCCCAGGCAGAGCTGGTTGTTTAGATCACACCCATCATTACCCCGGCTACTGTACTAATGCTGTTAAAATCTGGTCCTTGAATTACTCTGGATCAAAACTTGTCTCCAATAAACACAGTTAGACACTGGCTAAAAGGATAGAGTCTAGTGGTGGAAAAGGTCAAAATGTTGACTCTAGTAGGACTTAAAAAGAGAAACATTCCTATCACACTGCCCTTATTCAGTTGTCTACAATTCCCATTAGATAATATGGTTTTTGTATGGGAACCCCATTCTTGACATTGCAAATGCTTAGCTCAGTATCTGACACATAGGACATACCTCAAATTACATGATGAATAGATGAATACATGAGTGAATGTACAACTGTAAGACCAAAAAGTCATGTGTAATTTGATGGGAGAAATACAGAGGGCAGTGGACCCCAAAAGAGGGGATAGAAATTGATGAGTCCAATTTGGGAGATGCTGGGTTTGAGATATCATGAGATGTCCAAAAGGAAATATTTGGTAAGTCAGTGCCTATTTGGGCATGAGACTCAGAAGAGATATCTAGGCTAGAGGGATATCTCTAGTTGAGGGCAAATGAGGGATGGCTAACTTATGGAAAGGCAGCACTAGTGCTTACAGATCTTCAAGCATACCTACCCCCTTTCACCAAAGATGTATAGTATCTAGACCAGCATTATCCAAGAGAAATATAAAACAAGACACACTAATATGTATCATTTTTAATTTTCTCATAATTTCATGTAAAAAGAAAACTCACTACTCCATATATATTCAAAATATTATCTCAACATGTAATCAATGTGAAAACTGTTGATATATTTTACATTCCTTTTTTCATACTGAATCTTCAAAATCCAGGACATAGTTTATACTTACAGCCCATCTTAATTCAGCTGGCCATATGTAGATAGTGGCTACTATATTGGACAGTACAGATCTAAGACATGCATAGATCAATTATTAAGAAATGGTAAATATGCAATAAAGAAATCACTACCACTGCTTATTTTTCTATAAATTATTAACATAAATGAGATGAATTTGAATATCTCAATGTACCAACATTTTTACATACAGCATCTCTAATCTCCTTGAACCACCCACTGAGGTAAAGGCCATTATACTGTATTTATGAGAGATGCAACTGAGACTTAAAGAGGATGGGTGATTTGTCCAAACCACATGGCAGCATTTATATATCTAGCATATGAAAATAGGTTGATATATCCACAAATCGTTTGCTATTAAAACTTTCAGGGAGAAAGAGAAAGTCACAAACAACTTAATCAGAGGTGATTCAAGCTTGGCACTAGCTAAAATATTTGTATTCTCATTTATTTTTATATGAGAGAATTGAAGCTGGGACAGGCAATGATCTGAGCCAAGCTCCCTAAGGAGAGACTTCAGATCCCTGGCTCTTTGAAATATTCATTGAAGTAGGATTCCTGGGGCCACTTTTTCCCCAGAACTAATTAAAGTCGTAGAGCCAAGGTTTCTTTATATGTAAAATAGAAATAATACTCTCTGCTCCATCTACCTTTGGAATTTTTTAAATGAAGATCAAATAAAAAAATGGAAGACATTTAATTTCGGTCAGTTTTTATATTTTTATTATCAGGAGTTGCTTTAACCTGAAGTTTTGTTCCTGCATCAGAGGATTATTTCTTCACAGCTCTGAGACCCTTTGTCCAGTGAGTCATTCTGTGACCAAGCAGGGGAGGCAAGGTTGAGAAAGTCTTATTCTGACTTTGAAGATACATGTAGAAAACTCAGATAGTGAAGGGCATTTCAGAAGAGAATTATTTTACCTAACGAGCCCTCTCTCTCTTTTTCTTAGGGCTTTTCAGCAAACTGGTGGAATGACCGACATTTTCAACACCATGTTAAACCAAACATCTACCCCAAAGATCCAGATATTGACGTGGGCCCGCTTTTTCTGGTTGGTGAGTCCCAACCTGTCAAGGTACGTTTAATTGTCCTGGGCACCAGAGAAATGATCCTCGATGTGCTCCTGGGAAGTCTTCTATCCTCATCTTAGAAAGGTCAAACTAGAGGTTTTGGCTTCACATATGACCTGAGAGCATCTTTCCTTCTTTTAGGTCCAGGATAAAGATTTGAAATTACTAAATCTGGATTTGTAAGAATAGGAGATTTGGAGTCATGACCGTATGACCTTAAAGGTCATCCAGGTTGAACCTCCCACAGCAGGAAATATCACCTTAAGCAATCCCAATGACAAATCGGTTCCTGCCCAGTGTTTATCACTACCTCTGAGACAACATGTGACAGTGTTAGAAAGTGGCTGGCCTGACTCTCCAAAATTTAGCAAGGACACGGAAACATGTTCACATAGAGAAGATGCAGTCGATGTGCACTAGATCATATACATCTAAAACCCTAGTTACTTAAACTAATTCCAGCTCAGAAGAGACTATGCTGTTAGATTTAGTTCATGTTCATTTTGGTACATTTAGATATGAACCACCCAGCTGAAATGCCTAGTAAGATGCTTGGAGATTTCACTTCTAAATTCAGCTTCTTAAGTCACAGGAAAAATGAGGGGGAAAGACATAACTAGAATCTCTCAGTTATTGATATTTTTAAAACTTCAATTTAAAATTGTCATGTAAAAGGCTATTTAAATCACCAGATATCATTGGAGAGAATCTTCCTTAAACAAAGGAAGGTTTTCCCAGCTTTGGGAGACTCATTCTCTGTCCAAGCTGAAATAGTGTATGTTGCATTGCTTATATTTAAAACTTGTTGTCTATGATCACAAATCAGTTTCCTTTGACAAACCAGTCGAGGTTTCCTGATATCTGTGAACTTCTCTACTTATTACTAGAATTGTGATGTGTTGATTGCCCTTATGGTGCCCTCAAAGGAAGATTTGTCTCACGAAGGTCACAAAGCAGCCTGACTCTCTCCAGACGTGTATTCTATAGAGATATACTCATCCATGTTCTGCCTCTTCACAAATGACCAAGGCCTCCTCTCCAACTTCTGCAGTTACCTTTGGGACACATCCCTAAAACCTTAGAGTTATACACACTATCATTTTAAGGCTACAGTACTTAACATTATTTAAACTCTGAAATTTAGTAGTTTCACATCAAAAGCATTTTTGGTGGTACTGGGGATTGAATCCAGTGGCATTCTACCTCTGAGCTAAACCCCCAACCCCTTTTATTTTTTATTTTACTTGCTAATTTGCTGAGGCTGGCCTCTAACCTGCAATCCTCCTGTCTCAGCCTCCCAATTACTAAGATTATAGGCATATGCCACAACTTAAAAACATGTCTTATAAATCCTGAACTTTTCCTGGACAGTCATTCTACTGCTTTCTTCAAACATCAATATTTTAACAAGCATTGATGAAGTCTTCTAGATTCTGTGCTTATATTCTTTAAGACTTGGAATTCTCCTTCAGGAAATAGCTAGTCTCTCTAGACCTATCAACTCCCAAGCATTTTCCATCTCAGACCTTTTCTTTTTTTCTTATACTTAGATATTTGAAGATTTGAAAGTAACTGCAAATAGCTATTATTACTTCATAACCACGATGTTTATTTGCAACAATAAGAGGAGGGACTAACCATACTACCCAAATAAAGGAAGAAATCTAATGATAGAAGAAAAGATACAAGAGTCTCACATTATTTATAGTGTTATAACTGAGTGAACATAGAAATATATAGAGGGAGTGTGAATTGTCATCCATTTATTCATTCAATAAACATCTATTGACTTTTTGCTAGTTACTAAGGATGCAATCATTATTTCTTTGCCTCCTCTCAAAGACTTTGTGCCCTGAGCATTGACTAAATTAACCAAGGAAAATCCTATGAAATTCTCAGTGATTAATTAAATATACAAGTTGTTACATATAATAGGCAAATGTAATATGTAATATTTATAACAAATATCTTGTATATACTATAATAATTTCTTAGAAAAAGTAAATCACAGTGGGAAATTTATGATGAGAACGCAAAAGAGGAAACATGGGAAGGATAGGAAGGGCATTTCTACATCTTTTGTCACATGGTCATTTAACAAGTATCCATTGGATGAAATAATGGAGATGGAACTTGAACTTCAAGTAAAATCCTAAACAGTACAGGTGAAGAAGAGCTAGCAAAACTCATCAGAAATGTCTCTTTTCAGTTACCATTCCACTTCACATAAGGAAAAGAGAGTTTTTCAAAATGACTTCCATGAGAACTTTTAAAAGAAAAAATAAAAGCAATCACAATCTCCTTAGCAAAATGGAATAATCCATCTGTGCAAGAATTGCCCACATTTAATTAAAGCAAGAGGAGGCACAATCTTTACTCCCATCCAATTCTGGTTCTTCTAGTGTCTCAAGTTTGACAGCCAATGAACACTAATCAGATGGCTCTTTGCATACACACATACATGCATGCATGCCTTCACACAAATGTCCTTGAGTGTGATGACTTGAAGTATTGTCTCTTATTTGAGTCTTATTCTGTCTCTACTCAGTATGGCAAGAAGAAAATCAAATACATAGACTATGAGAAGCAGCACCTATACTTCTACCTTGGTGAGTCTCCCAGACCCAGTTTTCTTATCAACCCATTTTCTTAAAGCAAGCACTTTTTAAGCCAGAAGATATGATTAGAATCTTCTCACAGATACCAGCCTATATCTTATTGTAACTGTGAAAAGCAGCATGTCTTATTTCAGACTCACTGGTGTGAAAATCTGAAAAGAAAAATGGGAAAGCAAATAGGCATTTTTAACAGACATCTCATCACTCTGGGTGTGGGCAGGCAAGGGAGGAGATACTGGAGAGGGTGGGAAGGCAGAATGCCAATCAAGGGGTCCTGAATCCAGAACTCTCATCTTAGACTAAACATTATCAAGAGAAAAGAATCGTGGTATTTGTGTAAGGAAGAAAGAGGAGATGGAGAAATAATCTGAAGCATTTACAACGTGGTGCCAGAAAAAGTAGAGCCTGGGAATAAAAGTCAACAATAGAGCTTCCATGTGGAAGAAAGCTTGAGGTTCCCATGACCTACATAGAGCTGTGGAATATATGAGATATACACATAGATAGATATATATAAATCATGTGGGCATGTTGGCCAGGCTTGAAAGCAAGTAAGTTTAGCTGAACAATTCTGATACCAACAAAAGGACATCATAGCAAAGAGCCTTTGCTCTGAACTCAAATCAAATTCATGATAGTTCACAAAGTTTTCCAGCAACCTACAAATGTCCTCATCTAAAACATACTTACACATTCGGAAAGTAAACCAAACTACTTTGGGAAGAAACCACAGATTGCCTATAGGCTATTGGTTCTCAACCAGGGGCATTTTTCCTTCCTGAGGGACAGTTGACAATGTCTAGTGACATTGTTGCTTATCACAATGGAAGAGGGGGATGGTACCATCATCCTATGGGTAGAAGGCAGGGATTCTGCTAAACATTCTACAGTGCTCAGAACAGTCCCTCATAACAAACAATCATCTGGCCTCAAATATAAATAATGCTGAGGCTGAGACACCCTGCTGTATATTATCTAATTTGGCCACTATGTATAGGCCACAAGTAGCCAAAGGCAAAATGCCTGAGAAGGGTGGTCACTGAGCAAATTTCTTAAAGTGTGGGGCCACCCTCCACTTCTGTCTCTTCCATAGCTGGAATTCAGTCTCCCCAACCATATCCATCATTCCACACTTCTCTTGCATGTTGAAAAGAGGAGCACATCAGTGCCCCATCCTTTGGGAGATCGCTTTCCTCAGCCTAGCTGGATGCGTCACTGTGTGAGACAAACATTATTTCCTGATCTGTTCTGAGAAATGTGTTCTCACTTCCTCTTTCTGGAGTAGTGCAAATATGTCCTTAGCGCATAAGGAATGAGTGAATGGTGTGGATTCACTACAGTGCCCATGTCCCAAACCACGCTGCCCCAAGAGTTGTTCCATTGTGTCTTCCCCTTCGAATGACAGCTTAGTATCTCAGGTACAAATGAGTCAGACCCAAACCATCACTGGGAAACAGAGTCAGACATCTGTTAAAGGTTGCAAGACAAATGTTACTCAGGCTACTGCAATAGTGGGGAGAAACTGGTATAAAATGAGATTAACTCTGCTAAACTGAAGGTGGGAGAGAGGTTTTTAAATGCCTGGCATGCTAAAAGAAAATAGTGAATGATGTTGGGAGATGGATTTGGGGTGGGGGAGTAGTTCAGTTTGATTAGGTTAGGCTATCTGTATCATCTAACTAACTCTCTCTCTCTCTCTCTCTCTCTCTCTCTCTCTCTCCCTCCCTCCCTCCCTCCCTCCCTCCCTCCCTCCTTCCCTCCCTTGAACACAGGGCCATTCTCCCTCTGAGCTACACCCCCTGTCCTTCAAAAAAATTTTTTGTTTGCTTTGAAACAGGGTCTTGCTAGGTTTCTGAGAGTCTCACTATGCTGCTGAGACTGTCCTCAAACCTGCAATCATCCTGTCTCAGTCTCCCAAGTATTGAGATTACAGGCTGTTATTGAGGTTAGGCTTCAAGCCTTCCCACAAAGACCAGGAGGCAAGGGGGCCCTATCTTTCTTGATAACATAACATTCTTAATAAGTATCTCTTGGGTTTCTGGGTTATAGAAGACAAAACTCGAAGAGAGAAAGGATTTATAATTTTAAGTATTCTAATATAAATGCCTTAAGAAAAGGGAGCTCAGGAGCTTAGAGTCAGGATTGGGCTGGAACAAATAATAAAATCTTTGGCAGCATTGAGCTTTGTCAGAAGGAACTTTAAGGATTATCATTCAAGAAACTTGCCCTGAGCTATTAGAAACTCTGTTAGTGTTTCTTTAAGTTTCTTCATGCATGTGTGTGTGTGTGTGTGGCAAGGAGGAGGGGGTAAATTATTTGTGCTGGGACTTTGTAGTCCTCCTAGGCCATGGTTGGGTCCTAATCAAAAAGAGGGCTCAGAGGACCCTAACTACATGTTTGGTCAAGGAAAGAGTTTCGGTCCAAAGCCAAAAGGTCTCTCTAAGACTCTTGTGTGCTCTGAGAAGCCTTGCTGGTGCTGGGGAGAAGCAGGTAAATAGCTCTCTGGCCAGGAACGAGTGTACCTTCTTTATTCCCACCACACCAGCATATTGAAGCAGGACTCAATCCCAAGGATTAGAGGGGAACTAAAGGATTCCAAAGACATGGAGGTTTCCAGGAATGCTCCCATCAAACCTGACTGAAATCTTCCATTCTTCCCTGGCTGCTTTACAAGAACTTGAACCTGGAGCTGAAGGCCAAATTCCCAATTCAGCCATTTGGACTTGAAAAGCCCAGTGGACTCCATCATGCGGGTCTCCACCTTGCATCCATTCTGCTCATTGATTGGCCATCTTTTTTCTTGTTCTTTTTCAGTTGGGCTCCCTTTCCTCTCACCTGTGTATTTCAATCTGAAATCCATGCAAGTGATGTACCTTCAAAAGTATTGGGTGGTGAGTAACTTCGTTCAGCTGTCTGAAACTAGATCAGGCAGAAGTGGGGAATGGCAAATGCTGAGTGCCCCACAGATGTAGCCTCCTTGGCCAGCAAGTGAAGGGACCCCAGCCCAATGAAGAGGAAGCGAAATTAAGTTCAAGGCATAATAACTTCCACTTGCCTTTCTCCGCAGGACATGGCCTGGGTCAGCAGCTTTTACATTCGATACTTCATCACATTTGGCCCTTTTTATGGAATATTTGGAACTGTGTTGCTCATATATTTGGCCAAGTAAGAATTGCTGATTTCCATAACTCAAATGGTCCTCTTACCTTCCTTACCAGATTTTTTGTTTGTTTGTTTGTTTTATGCTGGGGATTGAACCCAGGGGCATCTACCTTCCAGCTCCACCTCCATCCTATTTATTTATTTCTTTGAAACAGGGGAGAGGCTCAAGATGATGGGCAGAATGGATGCAAAGCTTGGGCCTCTGTAATAAAATCGAAAATGGGGTCGCAATAAGTTGCTGAGGGTCTGGCTAAATTGCTGAGATTGGCCTCTTATCTTTGATTCTGTTTGAGTCCCCCACGTACTAAGATTACAGACTTGTACCACCACACCCAGGGAAGGAAGATATTCTTAAGCAAATGTGAAAAAGCAACAGTTGAAGTATTTGAACAAGATAAGCTCCTTGCAGGAAGAATATGCCCCATTTCTATTTTTCTCACTTGCTTTATTCCCAGTTGAAACATTTTAGTTCATCCCCAATTTTGTTTGTTTGTTTGTTGGTACTAGGTATTGTACCCAAGGGCATTCTAGCTTTGAGATACATCCCCAGCCCTATTTTATTTTTAATTTTAAAACAGTTTCTCACTAAATTGCTGTGATCCTCTGTCTCAGCCTCCCAGGTATGCACTACCCTACCAGGCCCCCCAAATCCTTCAAAACTGCGATCTATTTGGATGCTATATCCTCTGTCAAAGTCATGATAGGACAGGATTTTTTTTTTTTTTTTTTTTTTGGTGGAACTGGGGATTGAGTCCAGGGGTATTTTACCACTGAGCTACATTCCCAACATCTTTTTTTTTTTTTTTTGAGATAGGGTCTCACTAAATTGCCCAAGCTGGCCTCAAACTTGCAATTCTCCTGACAGGAACAGGAGTGTAGATGTGTGTTTGGGTGGGGGAGGGTATACCATGAATGAAACCCAGAGGCCTTCTACCTCTGAGCTACACCCCCAGCCCTATTTTATTTTTTATTTGGAAACAGAGTCTCACTAAGTAGCAAAGGCTGGCTGTGAATCTGCCATCCCCTGCATCAGCCTCCCAAGCATGTGCCACCACACCTGGCTCTCGATAGGAATTTTTGAAAATTATTTTATGACATTAGATTTTTCCCCAAACCAAAATAACTTCAAACTATCCTTTTTGCTTAAACAGCCCTCTCCAACTTTCCAATTTATTCCTTCTTCATTCTGTTGCATTATTATTCTAAATCCTAGATAATTATGAGAGTAGTGGCAGTGGCGAAGTATCAGACATTTTGTTAAAGGCTTTGCACACATTATCTTATTTGATGTAATCCTGTGTAACCCTGCAATGTAGATACTATCACCTTCATTTTTCTCATAAGGGAACTGGAGCTTGAAGAGATTACATCACTTGCCTTAGGTACCAGAACAAGTAAGGGCCAAGGCCAGTGCCAAGACAGAACTTGAACCCAGCTCTGATGACAAAGCCCAGGCTGCCAACCACTTTGCATAAGCCCTTGATGAACCTGGTGCTTTTTAACTCTTTCACCAGAGCTACAGAGGTCTTTGGAGGTACTGCTCCCATGAGTTAGGAAGCAGAGAAGGTCATGTGGATAAATACATGTGTGTCAACTCTAGAAAGGAAGGGCATTCAGAGAGGGAAATGGATGACCACTATTTTGTGGGAACTTTAGAATCTTTTTCATTTCTTAAAATATTTGGGCAGGTCTGCCAGGGGTTATGCATGCCCAATGATTGCAACTGAAACACCCTAAGAAGTCATCACTCCCTCCCTTTATTCCCTGAAAGGTTTCTTGAAAGTCCCTGGATTGCATACGTTACCCAGATGAGCCACATACCAATGAAAATGAGCTCTGAGGAAAACCGAGACTGGCTCAGCACTCAGGTAATCATGGAACCCCTGAGGGAGAATCCTTCCAACCAGACTAAGAAGTTGGTTTTCTCAAATAACCATAATTCACCTCCATAAAATGTGATCCAAGGGCCAGGCACTGTGAAGCACTTTGCAATGTAAATACACAGGTATGCACCATGATTATTCTCATTTTATAAGATGATAAAATTGAGGCATGAAAAGGTTCAGTAACTTGCATAAGACTACACAACTAGTCAGTGATAGAAGCAGGTTTTAAACTCAGGCAGTTTGATTATATAATTCCTCTAAACCCAAAGTCAGTCAACCACAGCTCAGGAGCCAAATCTGGCCCATTACTTGTTTATATAAATAAAGTCTTAGTCTCCTAAGAACACATCCATGCTCATTGACTTGCATACCATATATGACTGCTTTTGTGCTACGATAGCAGAACTGAGGAGTATCCATGGGAGAATTAATTTACTTACTTTCTGGGACTATATAGAAAAGGTTTGCTGACCTCTGCTCAAATAACCCACAGGACACAGCCTTTCAAGTGAATCTATGACAGTCATTTTCTTTGTTTCACACTTGGGCTAATTTATATCTAATGCAAGCTTTTTCTTTGTAGGTCTTGGCAACCTGTAATATTGAACAGTCCTTTTTCAATGACTGGTTCACTGGGCACCTGAACTTCCAAATCGAGCACCAGTAAGTGATAGAAATAATCCACAATGGGTCAAGGATACACCCTTAAAATGGTGCAAAATACAGTACAAAGTAGTCATTAAGTTCAGAATCTCAGAAGGGAAAAAAAAAAGATCCAGGATTTTCTAAAGGCTGATATCTTTTTATTAGAATTAATGGTAAAAGAAAAGAGAAAGAAAGGAGGCCTAATAATTGTAAGAAAATGGAGGAAAAATTTAGAAATGTATCAGATACATTCAGTTTTTTAAGTTAGTTTCCAGATACTTTCTGGTTTGTTTGTTTATTTGGTACTGGAATTTGAACCCAGGGCATTTCATATCCAAGCTACACCTCCACCTCCAGCCCTTTTTTAAATTATCTTTTGTTTTGAAACAGTTTCATTAGGTTACTTAGAATCTCACTAAGTTGCTGAAGCTGGTCTTGAACCTGCGGTCCTCTTGTCTCAGCCTCCCAACTACTAGGATTACAGATGTGTGCCACCATACTCAGCTTACATTCAGTCTTAGAAATTGATTTTGTGTATGTGCACACACTTGGGTAACCAGATGTGCTGAAATTTAATTATAACTTAATTTAAATATCTATCTCATTAGAGGCAAAGTTATGAAGTAAACAACAATGAAATCCAGCCCCTTATGCAATTTCCAAATGGTATTTGGCAATACTTTCCCAATGGATCAGTTAGGTGTAAATACAATAAAGAGAATATGATAATACTTGGAGGGTGGATCTCTCCAGAATATTCAGGGAAGATACTTTGTATATCTTCTTTAAGCCTTATCCTGGAGAGTCAGAGAAGGAAAGAGAGCTTGAACCTGTTTGTGGCATTTTCTCAACCTTTCTTTCATGTTAGTTCTTAAAAGCCTCTGCAAAATAAGAAAGGATTATGATTTATATTTTATCAAAAAGGAAGTCAAAACCCAACAAGGTCATCTGGCTGATTAGTGGAGAACCTTGGATAAGACCCTTACCTCCTTACCTTATTCCTATCTGAGAATTTTCCCCCGTTGACATTACTAGGCCTTAGTCTAGTCATTTACCATGACTGTCCTATTCATAGGGCAGTTAGATGGATAAAGAGAAAGAAAGACAGGGAAAAAAAGCAGAAAAGGAAAGAGAGATCTACAGTTTTCCTAGGTAATTCAAAAGGATAAAGAACCTATAAGTTCATTTGACCTGGCCAGAAATAAGCAGATTCAATGGCGCTAATACTTATTTTGGTAACATTTCCCAAACAGTTGCCATCCACATGGCTTGCAGGGGTGCTAAGAGATAAGACTGAGTGTGTCCTGGCAGGAGTTCTTGAGCTTCCCAGAAGGATTATGCATGGTCAAGTTTGGGTCTACATTACTGATATCATTTTATTTGGTAATACAGGAAAGAAAACTCCTTGGGTTTCTCTTTAGGTCTAAGTTTTGCATCTCCTGTCTGTTTATTTAGTCTGTTTCCCACAATGCCACGCCACAATTACCACAAAGTGGCGCCTCTGGTGAGGTCACTGTGTGCCAAGCACGGATTGCAGTATGTGAATAAGCCCATGTTGAAGGCGTTTGGAGATATTGTCAGGTAAAATAGCATAATTTCTTTTGGCTCACTACTCTTATTTTCCCTCACTGTCAGTCCCCAGACTATTCACTAGCCTGTGAATCATTCGTCCAAATCCATTTATTAAGGGGCACCTTTGAGTCCAGCATAAACACAGGATGCTACAGGGAACAATACCAACAATGATGCTGACAGAAACACCATTGACTTATTGCCTTCTAGGTACTTCTTAGTGAAAATGCCTTACTGCTCTATATTTCAAGCTTCCTGAAACTAAGGCTTTGTATCCCCCATAGAACTCAGTAGATAGGTTAGAACTTAGGTGGTAGGAAGGACTATCATATCTGCTGATCCACCATTGCAAGCTTAGATGCCTACAGGTCTAGTGGGACATAATGTGCATTTCAGGCTGGAGTGAGTGTTCATGAGTGGTGAGGCTTGCAGGAGCTGAAAGCCCATACTCATTCTAAGCATTCCCATACAGCTTCTTACACTGATAGTCAAATTCATAAACAATGGTCTGGGTTTAATAACTTTCTTTTTTAAATTGAGGGCAAAAATATCTTTTTAAGTGTTCTTTTATTCGTGCACTGTACTTATACATCATAATGAGGTTCAGAGTGATAGGAACATTCATGCACATGTGTTTCCCTCTGGATCCCACCCCACTCCCTCTCCTTCTCCATACATGTTCTTGAGATTGATTATTGCATATATGTACATAGCATTTGAACTATTTCTTTCTTGAAGAGGGCCTGTCAGTCCAGGCCTGATCTCATCTGATTCCTGGCTACTGCCCTAACTTCAAACTCTACACAATCCTCTTTTCTCTCTGTGCTCTCTGGATATCTGGTCTACCTTCAGTTGCTGCAAAACTCCCTGCCTCTGGTCTTCTGGTCCCTTTGTCAGTATTTATTCTGTCTGGAACATTCCTGCAAATCATCACTTCCCTTCATATCATATCATCTTGTCAATCCCCATTCACTCTTCAAGGCTCATCTCAAACTCCTTTTCCTCCTCTCAGTCTTCACAGATCTCCAAGACTAAATCCATCACATGCTCTTGGCAGCACCTGGTTCTGTTCATTGGTGACCTTTATCAAAACCATGATTAAATAACATATTGGGTAATAAATTATCTAGTGCACATCTCTCAAGCTATAATAGAGACTCTGGGCAAAGAATATTCACATCTATCCTCTCCATTGCTCTATACCCAGAGTCTAGAAAAATCTCCTCCTCATTTTAAAATAAGTATTTGTGGGCAGACATAGGATGGCTTGATATATAGGTATATGAGTCCAGAAAATAAGGTGAAAACAAAACTCAAATCTTCTCCATAAAATAATACCTGCTAAAAATAATTTTGTGTATTTGATGGCCTCCCATAGACAAGAGAGAATGACACTTATCAGGAATAACTGGAAGGTAATGGGAGGAGGGGGAACACCCTAATGAGCATGATGTACTTACAAGATCACATCAAAGTCAATCACTAAACTGACCTGGAGATAGGGGGAGGGAAGGTGGGTGGGAATTGGAGAAGGGTTAATGAGAAATATGTGCATGGATGTCTTTACCTGTACTAGCTTGTACCCAACAAAAATGTGTGATTAACCCTGTTGCACCCAAGAAATGTATAAAAATCCATGCTAAAAAATAAATAAATAAATAAAAGAAATAACTGGAAATGATGTTACCCTGAATCACAGAGAAGCAACCGTTCCTGGAAGAAGTTCCTTTTCCATTGTAGTTTCACCTCCTGTTTCCTTTCTCCTCCTACAGGGCCTTAAAGAAATCTGCAGCCCTCTGGATGGATGCCTACTACGAATGATGCAGAACCATGCATCTAATTGTATCGCTGAGGAGGTTGGTGGATGTGCACGAACTCTTCCCTGCTTAACTGGAAATTAAATAGCTCTGCGGATATACCTAATTGTGCCAGGAGTGTGAATCTGAAAGATACATGATGATCCCTTCCCTGAAGATCTCTCTGCAAACAAGAAGAAGAGGATGCCTTTGGCCAGGGTGACAAACGCAAAATGAGAGTGTGTTGTTTTTATTTCTCATTAGGATCTTGAACTTAGTCCTACCAGTAGACGGTTAGATCATCTCATTCAAGAAGCATAAACTAGGAAACAGGTGAAGCTTTACAGACGAAGCGGACATAGGAAGTGAGCCAGTGGGAGAGGCATCTGACACAGCACGTTAGAGAAGAGTGCAGTTGCCCTCAGAAGAGAATCATTTAGTTACGGAGACCCTGTTGAAGCCCAAATTTTTGCTTATTTCTTTTCAAATATGTGAACTTCTTTTTCTTTAAAGATAATTACATTTAGCAATAAATCTTTGAATACTTCAATATTTACTTCAGATTTTCACCACCTATGTATAATTGGTGCCTATATTTGTTGTGTGTTCACATGGAAAAATCAGAATTCCTCTAAAATTTCTTAAAAGAATTGCCTACATCCAGTCTCAATAGCAACTGATCAAGCAGTTCTACTTTTTTTTTTTTTTTTTTGCAGTACTGAGGACTGAACTCAGGGGCATTCTAACTCCGAGCTATACCCCCAGCCCTATTTTTTAGTCTTTATTTTGAAACCGAGTCTCACTAAGTTGCAGAGTGCCTCACTAGGTAGCTGAGGCTGGCCGCGAACCCGGATCCTCCAGTCTCAGCCTCCCAAATGCTGGGATTACAAGCGTGCACCACCACACCCATCTCGCAGTTCTACTTTTAAAGACATTTTATATTTGGCTGAAAAATAGACAGTTCCTTAAGACCAGGATCTGGTTGCCTATTCCTTTCCCACCAGAAGAGAACTACTAAACACCCTTTAAAAATTAGATCACCATAATGAAAGACCAAGCTTCATTTTCTGTAATAGAGACTGCAGGCTGTGTCCAAGCATTTTCCAACTTTGGCCCCAAAGTAAGCATCTGAAGACAAACAAGATAGTGTTCTCTCTCACAAGAAATTTCAGTGCTAGAGGAATTAATGGACATGCCCAGTGTCATATTGGTCTCTAGAGTCTATGCTTTTGCTCAGATTTTCTTAGTGGTACAGGTTAAAGCTGTCATTAGCTACAGGAAGAAACACTACAACCCCACAAGCTTCCTTCCCCAGCTCCAAGCAAATCAGCATTACTGGTTTATCTGTTGTCTGAAATCCTACCAGTAAACATCAATTCCCTCCCAACTCTGCAAATACTCTTTCAGTTTATTTGTTTCTTAATTGAATCTCTAGTGAAGATAATGCATTAGGTCAGTGACAGCTCCTGGGGAATTTGACATAGATATCAAAGCTAAAAAAACAAGAACTGGCCATCTGGAAGTGGGAGATGTTCAAATAGCAATAACATCAAACAGGAAAACAGGACAAGAGTTGAACAGGATAAAAAGGCCCCTCGACATCATGATTCTTTATAAAGGTTGCATCTGAAGCCCTTATTCTTCTTTCCGGTGGGTCAACAGATGATTTCTCCCACCTGAACAGTGAAAGTGAGGTAGGGTCCAGTGACTGGCTTTCTATCTCTCACTTGCTCCAAGCCCCAGAGATTCTAAAACATTTTGTTCCAGACCTCTCTCTGGAAAACTTAATTACCTCAAAGGAATTCCCCACTCAGTGTCAAAACTAGTCTGCTTTGTAGATCTCCAAAGTTGGTTACTGTGTAATTTTGAATAAATCCGGGAAAAACAGGTAGATTATGTAGAGGAACTGTGAAATTAGCTCAAAAAAGATGCTCAGCTATCTTGTCCTGAGCTTTCTTGGTCAGGAGGATTGAAATTACTGATTTGATCTTCTTATTCTTTATTGGTTTGTTCAGATTTTCTATTTTGTCATGATTCAGTCTTGGTAGACTGTCTATATCTAGAAATTTACATATATCTCATAGGTTGTCCAATTTGTTGGTTCATAATTGTTCGTAGTGATTTCTTCTGATCCTTTGTATTTCCGTGGCTTATAAAAAGATGCAAACTGAAAAATGTGCTGTCTAGGGATTCGTGTAGTAATCTTATAAAGGGAATCAAGAGAATAATAAACACAAAATTGAGGGTCTCGGGGAAAATAATGTGCTCGATAAGAAGGAAGATAAGTGGCAGCTTGACCAGGTAAGATGGAGACAGGCAGGGAAGGGTGATGAAGTGGTTTGAACACGGGAACCAGGAACAAAAGCCAGTGACAACAGGGAAAGTGAAGATGAAAGAAGTCAGCAGGGCTGAAGCACAGGCTGCAAGCACCAGAGTAGTACAAGGTGGGGCAGGGCACACCAGGCGCCTTTGAATTTGATCCTTATTTCCATAAAGATAGAGTCAGTTCCCAGCAAGTACAAACACCAATCATTACAGGATGAGAGAAGAAAATTAGTGGAGACTGTAAATTTAGGAAAATGATTGCTGAATGGATTAGCAACCTACCAAGCAAATTAAAATTTACTCCATAACTATATGCCATTCAACATTTTCTTATTGCAAGACTTTTTACGATTACAAAAATATGTTAATGTAATTCCTTCCAATTAGATAGAAATGGATTTTATCAAAAATATGGAGGTATTTCTATATTCTTGTTTAATTTAGCATAATGCCTCCAAGGTTAATTCATAGTGTTGCTTACTGCAGAATTTCTTGCTTTCCTGAGGCTAATATTCCATTATTAGATTTCATACATTTAATACTATATTATATGCAAATACTATGTATGAATATGCACACACTGTATTTTTATCTATTCATCTACTTCGAAGCCTTTAGATTGTTTCCATATCTTGCCTATTGTGAATTCTGCTGCAAAGATGGGAGTGCTAAGAACTCTTTGAGTTCCTCATTTCAGTGTGAAAAGTGGATATCCACATATAGAAAATTGCAACTAGGTAGCTATCTCTCACCTTGTACAAAAATCAACTTAAAATAGATAAGACCTTATGTAAGACCTAAAAATTTTAAACTACTAAGAGAAACATAGGGGAAACACAGGCAACAATTTCATGAACAGGAAATAATAGCAAGTATTGACAAATGGGATCACATCAAATTGCAAACCTTCTCATAGAAAAGGAGACATCAGCAGAGTGAAGAGACAACCTATAAAATGGGAGAGAACTTTTGCTAGCTGATTATAAATATCAAGAATACAAAAAGAACTCTAAAGAGTTACCAAAAAATAATGAATTCAATCCATTAATGTTCAAATGATCTAAACAGACACTTCTCAAAAGAAGCATAGATAGCCAATTAATAAATGAAAAAATATTCTTGTGTATAAATGCCCAGAAGTAGAGAGCTGGGGATGTAGTTCAGTGATAAAGCATTTGCCTGGCATGCCTAGCATGCATGAGACCCTGGGTTCAATCCCTAGTACTGCAAAAATAAATACTGAGAAATAGAATTATTGTATAAACTTCTTACCAGTACTTATGAGCATCTACCAAGCAATACAGCCTTTATGAGCATAGTTTTATTTAATCCTCATAACAGCCCCATGGTTAAACTCATTACATAGATGGAAGAATGGACGCTTAGTGAAGCTGAGCAATTTGCCTCATTTCCCCAGTGGGGATAGGTGGAGCCGACTTTCAGATCTAGAAATATGTAACCCTATATCAATGCCAGGAAATCCAAAGTAAAGTGGCATCGGGTGGCATTCAAAGGTACTGGCAGTTGGCATTTTTTAATTATTTCTAATAACTTCCCAGGAGCTGATGAAATGGGCATAGTGGCAATTCACCCTCCACCCCAGTGTGTTTGCCCGAACAGGTCCCTGGGAAGTGGAACATAGGAGCAACATGTGTCAAGCATAACAGCAACCTAGAGAGAGTCCTTCTTGACAAACTTCTACTCACTAATCCTCAATGAGTATCCTGCTCAGGGAAATTTTAGTTGGAAAGACTCAAACTGAGATTTAGACTTTCAGAAGGGGCAGACACTGCCTGATACATAGAAGAATGGGATGGAGTAATAGATTTAAGGTTTTGCAGCGTCATAGCATAGATTCATTTTTATGGCTTTCCCTGACATCCTATTTCTTCTAAACCTTCACTCTTTGTGTCAAAATTAAGCAATGAAAATTTGCCTGCGTTTAAGTTAGGGTGACCGCATTAGAAGTCAGGAAACTGTATTCTAATTTCAGATCATTATCTTTGTTTTATAATGAACATGGCCAAGTCACTTACGCAGTTCATACCTCAATCTCCGTATTTGTAAAATAGATGCAGTGAATAATAGTTCTTCCTCATATGCATCAGAACATGGTTGTAATAATCAAATGAAGTAAGGCAAATGGAATGGTTTCATTAGGAGGGAATACCCATTGAGATTCTGGTTATTATGATAATGAGGAAGAAGAGGATTTCTCCCATTCTAGACCCACCAAAAGCAAAAAAGGCCAGAGTCACACAGACCCGCAGGATGGAAAGACATTGAAACATTTTAACAATGACAAGGGCACCTTTCCCCAGATGAGAGGCTTGTGAGTCACAAATGAGAAAATTCTTTTCTTGTTGCAACAAGTAATACCCATGAATTCCCTCCTACTTCTGATTGTACTAAATACCCCTGGACCAGAAGCTGGATCCCCCAGCCTCAGAGAGGGGAGGGCATGGAGAAAACCAAGGTTCTAGTTACCCACCATGTGAGTGCACAGGTATTATTGTGAGAAATCTTACCAAACATAAGTACATCATTATTTCTTAATTAATATATAACAAAGGACTTTCTTGACTCTTTCCTTCCTAATCATCTACTCTGGTGGCACAATCTTAAAGATGCAGAAAATATAGGAGCTTGAACTTAAACCTTACCAAAAGCAGGAATATATTTTTTCTTTCCCAAAAGAGCTTATTATGAAAGTTTGCAAACAGCAACATTGGAAGAATTTTATAGTGAACTTTATAATAAACACCTGTATGGCCATCACTTGATTCCAAAATCAGTATTTTAGTAAATTTGCTTCCTTCCATGTCTATTCATCCATCCATCTTTCAATCTACCCAGTAATCTATCTCTTTATGCAAATGCAATACAAGTTCCCAAGAGCTTTCTTTTAAAAATAAATCCCAGATTATGCCAACAATAAAGGGTTTTTTCCTCCTCTTTAATAAAGAATTAGTGAAAATTGTGTAGCTGCTTTACCTCTGAGGGAATATAATGTGATTATCTTTTCTGTAAAATCAATACAGAACAAATCTTCATACATATATATGCCTTTTATTCTTTTTCACTTATTGGCCTCTCATTTATATTCACCACTCTTTTTCATTTGGATACATAAGTTAAGCACCTATCATGTGTCATGCTTTGGGCCAGGTTAGATAAAGGAGAGAGGCAGAAAGTTCTAGGAGCTTTTACTGTGGTGGAAATGGCAGTCAATTAACAAGTTAGTGAAAGAAAAGACAATATGGTTACTTATAAAGAAAATAAACAAGGTGATGTGAAAATGATAACACTAGTTTAGAAGGTCAGCCAGAGGTGAAGAATGATGGAGCCTGCCATGAGTGCCGGATGAACAGGATCATCAGAGTCAAGTGCAAAGGAGGAGCAAGCGTTCATTCCAAGAGCAGAGTAGGAGGCCTGTGTGACTGTGTAAGAGTGTGCAAGGTGCGAGGTTGTTTACTCAAATATCACTTAAACTTTATTTGTTTATGAGGGTAGTGTGCTTCAGCTGTTCAAGAGCATTCTGAATAATTTTCTATGATTTGTACTATGATAGTTTCTCGGGAAATTCTCACCATCTCACTACCAGCCTCAGCCTATTGTTTAGTATAAAGTAGATGTTCCATGAATATCTTAATGAATATTCAGTGAGTTAGGGCAATGGTAGATTGGCCTGGAAAGCAATCTAAAATGATTTTAGCCTGGAAAGCAATATAAAGTGATAAGTTCAGAAGTACATTGTTAGTTTAGTAGACTACATGGGTCTATTTAGAAGAATGTGGAAGAACCCACCATGAGGTCATGATGGGTAGTGTTATAAGAAGCAACTGCAAAGGCCTTTGAGCTAGGGAGTCTATAAAGGAACTGGTTTCTAGAATGGCACATCTTGAAGCCACAAGACAGTGATATAAACATGAAATGAAAAGGAGTAAATGGGGCACATTGTGGATTGTAGATCCATAAAATATGGCAAGTAATTAAACACAGGGGGAAACTTCAAAAGAACCTAAAGTTTGGATTGTTGATGATTATATTGATCAAGGGAGAAAAAATAGGAGATGGATAAAAAATTAAGGGTTGCTTCTAAACATATTCTGTTTATGTTATTAAAACCTAGAGAGAAAATAGGAAACATAAGGAACTTTAAATAATGTGAAGACAGACCTGTAGAGTATGGAAGGGGATTGAGGCAAGGAGTTAGGGAAGGAAAGAAGGAGGATTGAAGAACGAAACCGTTCAAATAATACCATGGCAGTACATGAAGGTATTACTACCAATTCCACTAACACATGTTGGGAGGGAGGAGGGGACAGTAGTGTAGGATGTGGAGGGAAATATACCAAGAGTTGTGTGTGTGTGTTATCACATTGAACCTCACTATGATGTATGATTGCAATGCACTAATAAAGTAAAAGGAAGATAAAAGTAAAGGAAAAGAAGGGGAGGGAAGGGAAGGGAAGGGAAGGGAAGGGAAGGGAAGGGAAGGGAAGGGAAGGGAAGGGAAGGGAAGGGAGAAAACCTAAATGGAAATGTCTAGCAAATAATTAGAGAAAACTTTCTCAGGAACTTGGAAGACAAAGAAGGGCAAACTCCCCAACGAGGCTACCAAGAAAAAAAGAAGAGTATAAGGAGATATTTTATTTAAAAGAGAATCTCCAGGATGGGGGAGAGGAGGTAAAGGGGCCAGCAAAGATAAAGAAGATAGACAAACCCAGCAGGAAACACATGAGTATATATCATACAGAAGGTGAAGGAGAAAAGTTAGAGGTATGGCTAATAAAGAATACTGGAGAGAAGACATTATAGAGACAGTACCATTTAATTTCATGTTTGACTAACTTTTTGCAGTTTGAGAAAGATGAGTTAGGTTCATGTGGAGAAGAAACTAAACATCCAGGCTGAAGAATGTGCACTAAATATATTGCACTATTTTGTAAAGCCATTATTTTGTTAATGTTTGAAACTTTGTCATCATTTTTTTGTGTTTTGGTGGTACTAGAGATTGAACCCAGAGGCATTCTACTTTCGAGCTACACCCCCAGCATGATTTTTTATCTCTTATTTGGAAACGGTTTCACCAGGTTGGTGAGAGTCTCACTATTTGCTGAGGATGTCCTCAAACCTGTAATCCTCCTATCTCAGCCTTCCAATTACTGAGAATACAAGTGTGCGCCACCATGCCCACATCATCATTTTTAAAGCACAGATGAGTTATATTTGCATACCACCCAAATTTCTTCTGAAGTGAAACAAACCAAAAATTATAAAGTTTGTATGAAACATATGGGTAAGTGGAATAGGAGACTTGTCTTCATGATAATCAGTCTAGGAACTGTGGTTGACCAGTTAACCAGTCAAAAAGGAAAGATGAAGGGTTCGAAATCAAAAGCAATTGGGACATCCCAGAACAATGCTAAAGAATTCTGGTCCGGACACCACTGAAAGGGAACATGTCTGAATTTCACTGATGTTTCTGTGATTACAGGAATTCACATGTTATCAGTTGTTACAATATTTAAATGCTACCATGCCAGTTGACAAGTAGCTACTACCCTAAGTTCACAATTCCCTCTCCCTGCTCACCCACCACTCTTCCAGGATACCCTTCACTCAACCAGTCTGCCTCAGAATTGAGGTGGATGGTAATTTTCCATACCTTTTAGGCCCTGTTCAAAAGTACTGAGAAAGCAGCTTGTTTACAAAAGACAAATATCCTGTCTAAAATCAAATTTAAACACTAGGTCTCAGATGATTTGAGCTTGACCATTTCAAAATAACCTACAAAATCTCCTAATTAAGAATAACAGCCGAAACTGCAAAATGTCAAAACATAGTGAAATAAACAATAAACTTTTTTTCTCGTGATAAAGCGCTCCATAAATTTCTAGTAATTGCTTCCCAGAATGCATCTCTGTATTCAGCAGGACTAAAAACGTGCCTGAGCATATGGAGATTTTAAAACCTATGATTTGAATCCTTTTCTCAGTAACACATTTTTTAGTGATAAAGAACTGGACATTGTGGAAGAGACAAGTGTGGTTGCCCTATACCCCACACGGAGTTTCTAACCATAGGGTTATAGGAATCAGAACCCTAAACTTGGGTTCTCTTCATAGTTATACCAGTTAATACTTATACTTCACTGTGTGACCATGAGCTACTGGCCTTTTTAAAATTCTTATTCAAAATGAGTTTAAATTCACTTTTTAGAACTCCAAAGAGAATAAGCTTTTTAAACACATTTTTATTACTTAATCAAGATGTACAATCTAGTTATCTTGTTTTGTGATATACACATATACTCTCTATTGAATGTTTTTGAACTTATATTTGTTTATTTGTTTGTTTCTTTTTTTTTTTTGTACTAGGGATTGAACCCAGGGATTCTACCTCTAAACTTCACACTCAGCACTATTTTTTTATTTTGAAACATGATC
This sequence comes from Graphiurus murinus, assembly GCA_004027655.1. Classification (NCBI taxonomy): domain Eukaryota; kingdom Metazoa; phylum Chordata; class Mammalia; order Rodentia; family Gliridae; genus Graphiurus; species Graphiurus murinus. The sequence goes on along the minus strand of PVLC010012965.1, from coordinate 10,881 downwards.
TTGCTAAGTTGCAGAGGCTGGCCTCAAACCTGCCATCCTCCTGTCTCAGTCTCCCAAGTACTAGGATCACAAGTGTGTGCCACCATACCCAGCATGTCTACACCACCCCCAAGGCCTCTCATGTTCTAGGCAAGTGTTCCATCACTCTGAGCCACATCCTGAACCCCAAGAACTCTCTTGTTCACTGCCAGATCCTCAATGTAGACCAGTGCCAGGATTAAGTCAGGTGCCCCATAAATGGCTGCTGAACCACTGAATGGCAGAGAATCTTCAACCTTTTGTAACAAACTGTCTTGGCCTCATAGGAACCATGAGGCCTCAATCACTCTGAATAATTGGAAAAACCCAATTAAATTGTATCACTGTAAGTGTCACATTTCTCTGATCATAAAATGCTTAAATGTTCATGAAACTTTTATTTGCTCAAGAAGTGGCCCCCTCAAAAGATGCTTTAGGCCGGGCGTGGTGGCGCACGCTTGTAATTCCAGCATTCGGGAGGCTGAGACCGGAGGATCTGGGTTGGCGGCCAGCCTCAGCTACCTAGTGAGGCACTCCGCAACTTAGTGAGACCTGGTTTCGAAATAAAGAGTAAAAAATAGGGCTGGGGATGTAGCTCGAAGGTAGAATGCCCCTGAGTTCAATCCCCAGTACTGCAAAAAAAAAAAAAAAATGCTTTAGAAGTTCAGAGTCAAAGTATAGCATCGGTTGACATGAGGAACATGACCAAAAGGTATCCGAGCCGAGTGTTCAGGTAAGTCTCTCATTCTGTGCATAACAGGACAGGGTGGTAATAAGCAAGTAGGTGTTTGAAGTGGAAAGGATCAATGTGTCTCACTTGTACACTCTCAATAAAGATTAGAGACCGTCAGAAATGAAGGACTTGGGAGACCTCCACTCCTGCTCTCTCCAAGTGGTTGGACTCATTGCAGAGCCCCTGCTCCTGTCTGCTGGAGGCTGTAAGGGCTCAGCTAACCTCAGTCTGGTGGACTCCAGCTGGTCTTCCCTTAGGTTGTTTAAGCCACTCAGGGGCTAGATGGGGGAGAGTTCCACCTTTGTAGCAGGCTGCCTGAGCCACTACCTATTCCATGCTGCCGAGGGTGCTCCTGGGAATGTTTAGTCGGCTGAGATACTCTTTAGACCCTGTTAGTAGCTTTCTACCATTTTCAGTTTTGGGCATCCCTTACAAAGCTTTTTGTAATTTATGTTTTAACTATACTGAGACTTGGATTTCTTGTTGTTGATGCTAATTTGAGTTTGTTTTGTTTTGTTTTACCTTTTCGGGGAGCAGAAGGTACTGGGGATTGAACTCAGGGGCATTCTACCCCCAATCCACACCCCTAGCCCTTTTTACTTTTTATTTTGAGATAGGGTCTTGCTAAGTTGCTGAAGGCCTCGCTAAGTTGCTAAGGCTGGTCTTGAACCTGTCATCCTCTTATCTCAGCCTCTCAAGTACTAGGGTTATATGTGTGCACTACCATGCCCAGCAGGGTTTTTTAAATTAATTATTTTATTAATTAATTAATTTTATTTTAATTAATTATTTACTTTATTTTAGCCTATTCCTTCCATTTTCTCCATTTCTCCATCACAATTAATGGCACTGCTATCTGCTATTCACACAATTGATCATAACAGGGATATAAGAGTCAAATTTCATTTCTCTTTCATGTCCTAAATTTAATCCAAAAGCAATTAGCATAAACTCTTCCCTCTCAAGAAAAATGAAAATTAAGTTCTATTTTCTCCATTTCCTTTATACTATCATAGTTGAAGCTGCTGTAGCTCTTAATTGTATGACTATATAAACCTGGTAAGTGATCTCCTGACTTTCATTCTTATAATCAGTACTCCAATCCAGGGGGAAGCTCACCAAATGCAGTGCACATGTATGTCCCTATCACTCTGAACTTCATTATATGTGATTATAATGCATCAATGAAAGTAAGTTTAAAAAACTAATTGATACTCTAATTGGCAGCAGGAATGATCTATTTAATGTAATGATTTATCTATTGTCACCTGCCCCCCCCCAACTTATCTTAGAATGGCTCCCTATCACACTTAGAATAAAATCTAACCTCCTCACCAAAACCTCTGTCTGGGTCTCTGATCCAATATAGATCATGTTCCCCTTTGGTGCCTCCAACCTACTTTCTTGTCCCCAGAAAACATAAACAAACCAAGTTCATTTCATTTCCCCACTTTAAAGATTTTGTACAATCTTTTCCTTCTATGTGTTTTGCTTTTTCTATTGTGCTACCTCTATAAGAAGACCTCTTCTGACTGAGGTTAAGCCTCCCTTAATCATTATTCTTCTACCGTATTTTATTTTCCTCATAGCATTTATCTTTCCCAGAAATTATCTGATCTGTGATGGGTTTCCTCATTTATACTCTATTTTTCTACCCAAACTTGAATGAAAGTTCCTTGAGAGTTACACTCATATGTTCTTGTTTTCTGTCTGATATCAATGCCTAAAGTAATGCTGAGCATACACTTGGTGCTAATAATAGCTATTGCATTAACATAGAACACTGTTGAAATAACACAGAACATTTAAAAAGGAGTCTCCAAATTAATGTTTTTGTGTTTTGCTTTCTGTGTGTGTGTGTGTGTGTGTGTGTGTGTGTGTGTGTGTGTGTGTGTGATACCAGGGATTGAACACAGAGGTATTCTACTTCCGAGCTATATCCCAGCCCTATTTTTATTGTTTATTTTGAAACAAGGTCTCACTAATTTGCAGAGGGCCTCACTAAGTAGCTGAGGCTGGTTGCAAACCTGTGATCCTTCTATCTCAGCCTCCAAAGTACTGAGATTACAAGCGTGGGGCCACCACGCCCCTCTGAATTTATGTTTTTTCTCAAGAACATTGACAATTTCTCCATTTTGATTCCTAACAAATTTGAATACCACTTAGCCTAGTGTCCAAGTTCTTAAATTCTGGATTCAAATTGCAATACCTGAATTCTAGCTTTCGCCTATGCTATCAGTATGACCATGGCTAACTTACTTCATGTATCTGGGCCTGAACTTTTTACCTGTAAAATATAGATAAGAACATCACTTATGCCATAGGGTTGTTGTGCAACTTAAACATAACACCACACATAAAACCTTTAGCATAGTTCCTTGAAATAGCAAGCTTTCATAAATATTATTATTGGTGTTGATTTGGGGCTTGTAGTAGTTATCAGACAAAAGTAAAAAAGATGGATTTGTCTATCAGAAACCATGCCTCTTTCATTCATTTTTATTTATTCTATGAAGATTTGAATATATATGAGTACCAGATATCATATTTGGCACCACTGACACAAAAATAAGTATGTTTGTCTTCAAAGAATTCAAAGAATCTAGTGAAAATAAGTGACTCACTTTAGTAATTAGCACATAGGATCAATGTATCTATATTAGCTAGAAAAGAAGAAGAAATATGTAAGACAAAAAGACTGAGAAAATGACCAGATTTCAGAGGGTATCATAGGAAATGGCATGATTTGAAGAAAAACAACAGTGCTTTGGATAAGTTTGGAGAAGATAGCAGTGGGGAAGTTCTGATGGCCCTTGTTTACTGAGTCAAGGAATTTAAACTTCATACCGAAGGACACGGGGTCATGGAAGGAAGTTGGTCAGGAAATACACATAATCAGCTGTTATTTAGGAAAGAATAGATTTGCAGAAAGTGAAACTTATAAGGAAATAAACTGGGATGCTTCTCCTATAATCACGAGTAGAAATAGCAAATATATGAACTAAGGCAGTATGGGGATGGAAAGTACACAGCATATAAAAAAAGTCATACCTGAGAATCTCCATAGGATTCTCAGCATGGGACTCTTATATGGATCATGAAAGTTTCAGAAGAAGAGGAACAGATAAATAATGATTATCTGAAGAAATAAGGGTTGAAAACTCCCAAATCTGGGCAGAGATATAGTTACCTTGGTATATAAACTCCAAATTCCACCCAGGACAGTCAACACAAATAGGATTTCACTGACATAGCAAACTATCAGAAGCAAATGACAAAGAATTTTGACAGCAGAAGGACAATAGAGACCCCCCTCATGTATTTTCTATTCTGTACCATTTTTAAATTTTAGAGCCACAACCCTTCTACTTATATAAAAATGTTTACTGTAAAAGTGTCTTGTTACACCTGCATCAGCCTCAAACATGTATTTATTGCAATTCATAATTGCACCATTTTCTTTGCATTTGATTTAATCTCGTGTTGTTTTGTTCATTGCATCCCTTAAGCATACAAAATTCATTTTAAATGTTTCCAGTCAGAGGCCACATGGATTGATTTTCCTGAAAGCAAAATTAAAAGTGACTAAGGAGAAGGAGGGTGGAAAACACATGGTCATCATTGCTTACCATTAGGCATATCCCATCCCCCCATAGCTATGATCTTGAAGAACAAGAACAAAGTGATGAAAGCTATTGAGGAATCTACTTTTCTGAAGCCAACAAAACTTGCAAATATTTGAGGAGGGCCCACATCACATATGGAAAGACTGCTAATGACTAAATTGCAAACCAAACTTGGAAGGCTTTCAGTAGTATAACTATCATGGTCAAAGCAAAAGGGTTATGTTAAAATAGGCTGCTTCTGACTATAAATGTTGAGTTCATGGCTAGCTCTAGATGGTTTCAATGATTCAAGAATCATTTTTCTCCACTCTCTGATGATATCTTCCTTTTCATCTTTTATTTCAGTAATTTGGGTTGATTCTCTCTATTCTTTTGGTTGGATTTGCTAAGGGTTTATCAATCATGTTTCTCTTTTTTTAAAAAAAAAATCTTTTTGTTTTGTTGATCTTTTGTGGTTTTTTTCCTCTTTTCACTGATTTCTGCTCTGGTTTTAATTATTTCCTGCCTTTTACTGGCTTTTTACTGGATTAGTCTGTTCCTGTTTTTCAGGGGCTTTGAGGTGTATCATTAGGTTGTTTATTTGAAGACTTTCTGTTTTTCTTATGTGGGTATTCAATGATATACATTTTTCTCTTAAAACTACCTTTAAAGTGCCCCAATGATTTTGGTATATTGTATCATTTGCAGAAAAATGGAGAGATCTAGAGAACATTATACTAAGAGAAATTAGTCAGTCATAGAATGTGAAGGGTCATATGTTTTCTCTCATGTGGAAGCTATGAAGAAATCAGGATACAAAGGGGACTCTAAATGATGGAGGAGAAACTCCAGTGGAGCAATGGGGGTGATCTAGGGGAGGGGGGGTAGAAGTGAGGGAGAATTGATGAAGGAAACACTTCCACTGATGTTACATACATATACAAAATATCAGTACCAATCTTAATATCATGTACAGGGAAGGGGAGGGATGGGGCGGCAGCCAAGGTTCAGCTTACCAAGTGCTATGTGCATGTATGTCCCTGTAACTGAACTACATTACGATGTGAGATTACAATCCACCAATAAAAATGCATTAAAATTTTTTTAAAGAATCATTTTTCATTACACAATATGGAAGTGAATGGTGAATTCACAAATTTTGATGTGAAGGCAGCTGAAGAAGTTTTGGAAGCTCTCAACTCAACAGACTGTGAAAGAAAATTATTTAGTAAATCTTCAGTATGGATGAAATCTCCCTATTCTAGAAACAGATGCCTCAAAGGACTGTCATCCATAAAGAGGCAAATTCAATGCCAAGTTTCAAGGCCTTTAAGGACAGAGTAACAGTTTTGCCAGGGTGTTGCAGGCTACAGATTGACTCTTTGTGATCTGAAGAGCAAGAACCCCCGATCCTTCAACCAACACAACATGTGCATGCTTCCAGTGCACTGAATGAATGAACCGGTTCCTCTTCTAACATACTCTCTTAAATTTGCATGCCAGTGAAAAGGGGTGGTTCTGTTTAGAAAATCATTCAAGATTTTGCATAGGTTGATAATGTTTCTGCATATCCTCCTTTTGATTGCCTGTCGCAATATCAAATGGTATTTCTCCCTCCAAACTCTACCTCTTTCCTCTTGCTTGTTGTTGTTTTGTGTTTTCTTTTTATTTTTGTTTTGTTTTCGTGCTGGGGATTGAACTCAGGGTATTCTACCTCTGAGTTATACCCCCGCCCAATTTTTAATATTTGGAAACAAGTGTCTCACCAAGTTGCTGAGAGCCTTGCTAAGTCACTAAGGTTGGTTTTTAATCTGCAATCCTCCTGTCTCAGCCTCCCACCATGCCCAGCTCACCTCTTTCATCCAACCCATGGCTCAAGCAGGTATAGAAGTTTGAAAGGCCACAGCCTGAAAATTACCTTTTCCCAGGCCATTTTTTCAACTGAGGAAGACATTGAAGCAATTCTGGAAGGATTACAACAACTGTGACTGTGCCAAGAACATTGCTTGGGCTTGGAGTGATGCCATCAAGGAGTGTGTGAATGGCATCTGGTAAAAGATATTTGAAAGGGTCATCCATGACTTCAAAGGATTTTCCAGGAATTAGGAGGTTGCAGAAATCACAAAGGCTGTGGTTGAGATGGCAGGCAACCTAAAATTTGGGTGTGGATGGGAATGACATTGAGAAGTTCCTGCAGGTGGTTCTTGAGAAACTGGATAAAGAGAAATTGGCGAAACTGGAACTGGAATGCATCACTGAGAAAAAGGCGAGAGAAAAGGGAAACCACAGAAGAAAAAGAAAAAAACCAATAAAAATTCGCCACGTAGGTGTAGCAGAAGCCTTTGTAGCCTTCAATACTCCCTCCCCTTCCCCGTACACGATATTGAGATTGGCCTTGGTAATTTGTATATGTGCACAGCATCATTTAAAGTATTTCCTTCATCAAGGGCCCCCCCCCACCAACATCCCTTAGGTCCTCCCCATCCATTGCTCCACTCGGCTTTCTCCTCCTTTATTTGGAGTCTCTCTTGTATCCCAATTCCTCCCTCATTCCCACATATGAGAAAAAACTTATGACCCTTCACTTTCTGTGACTATCTAATGTCACTTAGCATAATATTCTCTAGTTCCATCCATTTTCTTTTTAATTTTTTTCTTTATGGCTGAGTAAAATTTCACTGTGTGTATAGCCCACAATTTCATAATCCATTCATCTGTCAATGGGCACCTAGGTTGGTTCCGTAATTTGACTATTGTGAATTGTGCTGCTATAAACATGGATATGCAGGCATCACTATAATATTCTTGGGAAAGAAACCCAGGAGTAGTATAGTTGTATATATGGTGGTTCCATTCCCAGTCTTCTGAGGTACCTCCACACTGATCTCCAAAGTGGCTGTATTAATTTGCAATCCCACCAACAGAGTATAAGAGTTCCTATTTCCCCTCATCCTTGCCAGCATTTACTATTGTTTTGTTTTCTTGATTGCCATTCTAATTGGGGTTAGATGGAAACTCAATGTAGTTTTGCTTTGCATCTCACAGATTACTAATGATGTTGAACATTTTAAATACATTTATTGGCCATTGTATTTCTTCTTTTGTGAAGTGTCTAGTTTGCTTGCCCATTTATTGACTAGATTATTTATTTTTATGTGTTAAGTTTTTTAAGTTCTTTGTTTCTAACAAAACAAGTTTTAAAAGTACAAAAATAATAGAAAAGTTTTATAGAATAAAGAAAATATTTTTTACAACTGTAAAATGTGTTTATGTTTTAAGCTAAGTATTTTTGCAAAAGAGTCAAATTTTTTTTTATTTAAGTTCATAATGTAAAAAGATACAATAAGCTAAGGTTAACTTATTAAATAAAGAAAACTAATTTTTACAAACTTCTTGTAGCCCAAGTGTGCAGTGTTTATAAGCGTTATATGTGTTTATAAGTGTTATATGAGTGCACAGCCACATCCTGGGCCTTGGCATTCGCTCGCCACTGACCCACCCAGAGCATCTTCTGGTCCTGGAGACTTCATTCATTGTAATGTGCCATATGGGTGTGTTCTCTTTAATATTTCATACAGCATTTTAATGTACCTTTCTATGTTTATATATGTTTGAATACACAAATACTTATATTGTGTTACAATTCCCTGCAGTATTCAATACAATAACATGCTGTACATGTATGCAGCCTCGGACCATATGGCCTAGGTATGTGACAGATATCCCACCTAGGCTTGTGCAACTATACTCTGTGATGCTTGCACAACAGGGAAATCACCTAATGACACCTTTCTCAGAATGTGCCCCCATCATTAGGTGACTCATGACTGTAGTTGTATCGATCTAGTGTGTATCATGAAAACTAATGTCAGCAATAATGGAGTATGCACTTAAATTTAGTTAACAAGGAAAATGCCATGTTGGGCTGTTACTACACAAAAGACGACACAGGAGACTTTTGGAGTTAATGAATATGTCTGTTACTTTGATCATGGTGATGATTTAATGAATGCAGCACATGCCCCAAATACCAACGGTATACCTTAAATGTGCAGTTTTTTGTCTACCAATTTATACGCTAATAAAGATGTTTAGGGGGAAAAGAAGGAAGAACTTCTTTAAAAGTAAAGGTTTTTAAAAATATACAATTGAAGATAATTTGATATTAATTCAAACTAGATTCTTATGTATTTAAGATATTAATTGTGAGTCCCAGGGTAATCACAAAGAAAGTAACATTTAGCCAGGCATGGTTAGCACACATCTATAATACTAATGATTTGGGAGGCTGAGGCAGGACAATCACAAGTTCTAGGCCAGCCTGGCAGCAATTTAGCAAGACGCTGTTTTAAAGTAAAAACATTAAAAGGGGGAAAAAGGGGACATAGCTCCCTGGTAGAGATCCCATTTTTGATCCCCAGTACCACAAATTAAAAAAAAAAAAGAAAGAAAGAAACCACCTTTAAAACATGAGAAAGGAATAAAATGATATGAAATATAAAGAAAACCAAATATTAAAATGCAATAATGGGAGGAACTAGGAATCAAAATGGTTAAAGATATACCAAAAATAAATATCACAATCACGAAAATAAATCCTTCCTTATCAGTGTTTAGTTTAAATAGAAATGGACTGAATATTACTCAGCCACAAAATAGAATGAAGTACTGATATATGCCTTAATATCCTTGAAAAAGTATACTAACACCATATACTGTTACTCTATTTCTATAAAAGGTCCATGGTAGGCAAACCCATAGAGATATGAAGTCGATAAGTTGTTAGAAGTTGGGTAAGACAGGAAAAAACTAATGGAGATGAGGTCTGATTTGGGGGTGATAAAAAGTGTTCTGCAGTTTGACACTGTAAAGGTTACATAACTTTCCAAATGTTCTAAAAAGATTGTATGTGCATTCTCAAAACATCAGAGACTTATCATGTGTTAGACATGAAATTGCAATCATGAGGCATATAATGGACTGTGCGATAAATAATATTGAAGTAATGACTAGATATTGAGTATAGAAGTAAAATTGTGAACTTATTTCATACACTACATAAAAATAAATTTGAGCTAGTTCAATTATTTAAATTTAAAAATCAACCCTTAAAGAAAATAAAAATGGTGACTATTTTAAAATCTTTGAAGAACGCCTTTAGAAATATGACACAAAAAACAAATTTTCTGTAATTTATCAAAGATCAGTTAACTATATGTATCTATTTCTGGGTTTTTATTCTGGTGCATCTTTGTGTCTCCCTCTAACACAAGGGGGTTCTACCATTGAGCCACACCCCCAGATCTTTTTACTTTTTATTTTCTAACAGAGCCTCTCTGAGTCACCGTGCACTGGCTAATATTACAGTGGTGGTTGATTACTGTAGCTACACGATAAATTTTTATATCAAGTAGAGTGATTCACAGCTTTTATACTTTTTCAGAATTAATTTAGAAAGCTGGGCATGATGGCATACACACTTGTAATCCCACTACTTGAGAGGCTAAGACAGGAGGATAGCAGGTTCACAGACAGCCTCGCTATTTAGTGAGGCCCTCTGCAACTTAGTGAGACCCTGTTTCAAAAACAAAAAATTAAAAATAGGTCTGGAGGTGTAGCTTGGAGGTAGAATGCCCCTGGGCTCAATCCCCAGTACTATAAAGAAAAAAAGAATTAATCTAGATATTATAACAATTTTTCCTTCCATATAAATACTGAAAAAACTTGGTTATATCTAAAGGAAATCTTGCAGATATTGACAGTAATTGTGTTATACCTGTGTTTCAACTTAAGCAGGATTGAAATTTCGTTTTATTGAGCCTTCCAACCCATGGACACATGTATCTGTTCATTTAGATTATTGATTTATTTCATCAATATTTTATAATTCAGCATACTAATCACATGCAGACTTTGTTAGATTTACTCTTAAGCATTTCATTATTCTTCGATGACTCTAAATGATGTATTTTAATTTCAGTTCTTACTAATTGCTAGTACAGAAATAATGTTGATGTATTTTTGATCATCTTGTCTTCTGCCATTTTTCTAGCTCTCACTTATTAGCTCTAGAAGAATTGAGTAGATTTCTTGGGACCTTCAACACAGACCCCCAACATTTGTAAATAGGACAGCTGCACTTATTCTTTTTTGAAATATGTCGCCTTTGTTCTTTTTATTCCTTTATTCCACTGACTACATTTTCCAGGTCATGGTTAATACTAGTAATGAGGATATATTTGCCTTTTTCCTGATCTTACAATGCAAGTATTAATCCTCTAGCCATTAAGTGTGATTTATCTTGACAGCCTTCATTATCAAGGAGAGGAAGTAGCTTTTTATTACTAGTTTCAGAATCTTTTTCTTAAAATCATGAACAGGAGTTGAATTTTCTCAAATTTTGTTTTGTTCATAAACATGACCCTATAATTTTTTTCTTCTTTGGAGTGTAAATATGGTGGGTTATATTGACTGATTTTTGTACAATAAACTATAGCGAAACCCCCACTTTGGTTGTAATATATA